>JAYDZE010492777.1:0-15744 GCA_034509125.1 Monilaria moniliformis
CTCTCTCTCTCTCTCTCTCTCTCTCTCTCTCTCTCTCTCTCTCTCTCTCTCTCTCTCTCTCTCTCTCTCTCTCTCACGCACACAAACATGTATATACACTATACAGTAGTATATGATTTGCTCCACTTAATGTCATGTTATCCATTGGACCCCTTACCCCTCTTTTCCTGTCACGGTCAGTTGTGTTCATTATTTATCGCATCATTTTCTTTGCAGCTTTTGTATTTAGTTTCCTTTCATTCAGTTGAACACATCGTTTTAATTATAAGACAAAAGTATATATATTCCTCTTAATGTGCAAACTATTTTCCCGTAGTTGAGTTCATCTAGCAAACACGTCAGATAGTGACTGCGGATTTGATCATTGAATTTTTATCATCGCAACATCATATCAATATTGAATTGGAAATTTAATTTGAGATCTTGTAGCCAATTAAGGTGAGGAGACTTTGCAAAAAAAGAATATTGATTTTTATTTTAGTGTTGGGATAAAAACAATATAAAAAATTTGAAATAACCCTTTTTTAACTTTTTTGCTGTTCCATTGGCGATAGTAAAAACTGAGCAGAATGGAGAGAATTAAATTAAGCATATGTAATGTAATGTTGCAGAGAATATTAGAATCATATGCATGAGTTGCAAATGCAGAGGTAAAGGCGGATAAAGCGTGAGAGCGTATATACATAGAGTAGTTTCTAAGCAACACTTTCACATGACTTCACACTATTACACAACTGTAACCTGTAAGAATAATTGGATTTGCTATATGTCGTATTAAATTTTGTCTTCTGGATTATTTTTGAAGGTATGTAATATATTTAATAGTCCGCAAATGATATAAGACAAGTACATTGATCTGGATAGCCTTGTGCAACAAATTTACTCAACCTATTTTTATGTCAGATTACGTCTGCTTTGTTAGCATCACTAACTCAAATATGGAAGTATGTTAGATATTCAATTAAACCATGTGATAGTTCAAGTTATATTTGGACATTTTAAGTAATACTCTCTATCTCTATTATCTATTTGCCACAATTTTTTTATAAAAGATTTGTCATGTCCATTTATAGTAATATATATACCGAATATTTTACTGTTATTTAGAAAATATGTCATTGTTGGATCCATCGCGAGAACCATTCACAACACATAAATAAATTAATGGATTTAGCTTTATCTCGTGTATTCCTATATGTTACCTTTACATATAATTTTATTGAATACCCTTCAATGATACTCAATTATACTCTAGTATTTTGAGTATGAATAGATGAATATATCTATAATTTTAATATTAGTGAAAGGCTGACAGTGAACCATGGGTTGGAGGAAAGAAACCTTCCTCCCTACACCTTTCAGTTTTACATCTAAACTGCTTTCCAAAACTTTCCTCTTTATGAATTAAGAAAACTCTCTCTCATAAGAAACTCAGAATAAATCTTTATATGAGGTGCTATTATATATCATGTTGCAAGTTCAGGAAAAAAAATAATAGAAATGAAATAAAATATATTTGGGTGGCAGTATGATCATGTGAGGGCTCATATCACATGGGGGCACATTCCACACCACATAAACAACCCTTGTTTGTCTCCTATCCCTGTCTGATTTCCTTGTGATGTTTTACCTTACATTACCTTACAGTTGGGTCGAAATTCAGAAAGGATTTAGACAAAAAATTCCAAAATTCGCACAAAATGTGATGCTCGAAGACATTGTTGGACGTATCTGAGCACTCATTATTTTGTCCCCATTAACTTGGAATTTTGTCAGTCTGATAAACAAATCTTAAAGAAAAGGTAAAGCAATATCTTCAATCTAAAAAAGGCATTTATATTGTATTATTTTTTTAAATATCAATCCTAATTGCATATTTGTAGAATAAATAATAAATCCACATGAAGGATAAACTAGGCGACGAGTTAGATTTTATACAAAATATTGACATTATTTAAACTTATGATTTTCGAGTTACGAATTCACTTATAATTAGAAAACTAATAACTAACTTCATTCTTATATGGACGCGCGCGCACACACAAAACCCAATTTATAAACTCGTATTTTTAGGAATCTCTACACTCGTAATTAAATTTAAAAAAAGATATTATTAAGCAGGTTAATTGATAAAATGTATCCCAATTTTTAATAATTTTATCAATTTTATTTTAATCTTAGCAACTTGTGTCATTTTTATCCCAATCATTAACATTTATCTGATCATATTCTTTTTAATAAATATGAATCAACCAAGTTAGTTTAAATTATAGAAATTATCTAGGAAGAATATTCCAAAATTGTAATCCATCTTAATAAATAATAAATAATTAGTCTCGTATGCACACACTTGTAAATGAGGCCAACCTTAATAGAAAATAAAGTCATTTAAAATATTATTTAATGAATTTAATAGAATTTAATTAATTCTAAATAAAAATAATAAATTCTAAGTACCTTAGAATAAGGGAAAGATAATGGTGAAAGAGCTCAAATTTTTGTCACACTACAAAAAATGCAGGGTTTACCGATGGACTTTTTCGTCAGTAACTCCCCAAAATCCGTCGGTAATCATCTTTACCGACATATTATCGACAGTCCTCGGTAAACTTCGACAGCTGACGTCGGACGAAATTCACCATCGGTTTACCGACGTATAATTGTCTGTCACTATCAGTCTACCGTTGGATAATCTTATCTGCTAAATTACTAATATAATTTTTAATCTTCATCTTAATCTTAAATTATATCTTATTTTTATATTTTTATCATATTTTGACATGTCTATCAAAGTAGCCCTAGCAATTTTGTTGTTGTGTAGTATGATAACTTGCGTGAGTGTGTGTTATTGTAGAACTTTTTTACTTTCAATATGTGTGAGTGTGTGTTTTTCACGCAATAATCATTGCCTTTTATAATTATAGTGTGATAATTTTGCAACATTGACAAGAGTTAATGCTGGTGTTGGAATCCAATTTTCCGTATTGGAAGCCTCATATTGTATCTTTGGACACGGAGTGATTAGTGAAAGGTTTATTGACTTAAACAAACCTTAATGCTTCATTTCGAACTCGAAATATTTTTTACCTCTCAAGGAAAGTCAAATGTTTTTTAGATCAATTCGATTTTGTTTTCCTTATTTAATTTCAAATACCTCGTGACGAATAATCTTTTTGCAAACCCCTCGGACGGACCTCTCACCGTAACGGCCATATTTTTTTCAAGCATCCTCTCTCTCTCTCTTTTAAGATAATCAATAACTCTCAGACGGTCTCTATGCAGTATTGTCTCTATAGCATCGCCATTTGTACTCACATTCTCCTTCTGCATTCCCAGATTGCCGGCCTTTTACCTCATCTCTAGGTATTAATATTCCCTGCCTATATGTCTGCGTATACTGATCTTGTGGACTATATGTCGGTACCTTTCTAACTGTTTTTTCTGTTCTTTTCTTCTTTATTAATCCTGATCTTTAAGGTGCTCTGCCGTCGTACTAGATTCGATCAGCCGTCCTTCATTAGCTCTCCGTTGTTTCCCCTTTCCTATTTCAAAAGTATTTTGCTTAATCAAAAGTCGGAGATTTTCCGCATTCTATGCGGATTTTGCGATTGTCTGCTGCGATTTATGGTTTGATTTTGGAGATTTGAAAAAATGTGGGATTGAGTTGACTGAGTTGAGATCGTCTCACTTGCAGCGCAGTGCAGGAGGAAGAAAGGAAATCTTTTATTAATCCATTAATTAGTGGAAGCAGTGAGATTTGGAGTATTGAATTGCTGTAAAAGGATGGAGGCTACACAGAGAAGAGGAGGAGGCGGCGGCGGCGGCGGCGGAGGAGGAGGAGGAATGGTGCCGATATCCCCATCGCAGACGCCGCGTTCGAGTGATAAGGCGGGGAGAGATCTGCGATCCGGGGAGGGGAGTTTCAATGGGAGGCAAGACAAGGAGAAAGGTGTCAATGTACAAGTCATTGTTCGATGCAGGTTCGTGAATTTGCTTAACGTTTCAATTTTCTTGGCATTTTGATCTTTTTTCAATAAATGAGTATATATTGTAGGGACTTATTTGTTTTCTTTTTATTTCTGTTCTATAGGCCGTTGAGTGAGGATGAGGCGAGAATACACACGCCTGTGGTGATTTCTTGCAATGAAAACAAAAGAGAAGTCTGTGCTGTTCAGAATATTGCTAATAAGCAGATAGATAGGACTTTCCTTTTTGACAAGGTTTGCCATATCTTTCTTTGAATGTTCTTGAGAATGGTCTGGTCGTAGTATAGACAAAGCAAATGTATTTCGTTCAATACCCATTAAATTCCATTTCATGAACTCTCACTTTAGATGGCTTTGTAAAAATAGGATTTCTATTTCTGTCCTTGTGTTTAGGTCTTTGGTCCATCATCCCAGCAAAAGGATTTATATGAACAAGCAGTCTGCCCTATTGTGTTTGAGGTTCTAGAGGGGTATAATTGCACCATCTTTGCCTATGGGCAAACAGGAACTGGGAAGACTTATACTATGGAGGGTGGATCAAGAAAAAAGGTATTGTCTGCTGCTATTAATGGACAATGTTGTTTGTCATGTTTTTGCACTTACACACTAGTAACTTCATTTTTGAGATTTAACTCTTTTTTCCGTTTAGAATGGTGAATATCCAAGTGATGCGGGAGTTATTCCAAGAGCCGTTCGACAAATTTTTGACATTTTAGAGGCTCAGCATGCTGAGTATAGCATGAAAGTTACATTCTTAGAACTGTATAACGAGGAAATATCAGATCTTTTGGCACCAGAAGAAACTTCGAAATTTCCCGAGGACAAGTCAAAGAAACCTATTGCACTTATGGAGGATGGAAAAGGTGGAGTTTTTGTTCGGGGACTGGAAGAAGAGATTGTGACTACTGCAAATGAAATATACAAGATCTTAGAGAAAGGTTCTGCTAAAAGGAAGACAGCAGAGACTCTTCTCAACAAACAGAGTAGTCGCTCTCACTCTATTTTTTCTATCACCATTCACATCAAGGAGTGTACCCCAGAAGGAGAGGAAATGATCAAATGTGGGAAGCTGAATCTTGTTGACCTTGCTGGTTCGGAGAATATTTCACGCTCTGGCGCCAGAGAGGTTAGGAGCGATTCATTATTCTAAGACTGGCCACCTCTTCCATTGATGTAATGCTCAATGAAAGAAGCAACAGAATATGCATATTTGAACTTGTGGACACCATATAACTAATAAAATATAGTGGCTCTTGAGATGCAGTTCTGATTGCCATCATAGTCCGGTAGATACACTATCATTTTTTAAAAGCTTTATTTACTTTTACAGGGCAGAGCAAGGGAAGCTGGTGAGATTAACAAGAGCTTGTTGACACTTGGTCGAGTTATAAATGCTTTGGTTGAGCATTCTGGTCATGTGCCATACAGGTATAAAGATCTCATCAGTGCTGGTCTGTGACTTGGTCAGGCATGTTTCAGAAATATTATATAATGTAACCTTAAATCTCAGGGATAGCAAGTTAACAAGGTTGCTGAGAGATTCTCTGGGAGGAAAAACAAAAACATGTATAATTGCCACGGTATCCCCCTCCATACTTTGTTTGGAAGAGACACTAAGCACATTAGACTATGCACACCGAGCCAAAAACATAAAGAATAAACCCGAGGTTAGTACTCCTGGAATAATTTCTTTCTTGGCAGCTTTGCTACGCTTCATGCCAACTAGGATATAACTTATTTATTGGTTAATATGATAACAGATCAACCAGAAGATGATGAAATCTGCTGTGATCAAGGATTTATATTTTGAAATTGATCGACTCAAGCAAGGTCTTCAACCACACCCTCAACTAACTCCTCTTCCCTCCCTTTCTCTTAGTGAAATTACTTTTATACACCGAGTAATAAAATGTCAAACTTGGGTTCTTAATCATTTGCATATACTCTTATCTTACTACTTTTCGTGAAAACCATATGTTTTTCAGAGGTATATGCTGCAAGAGAGAAGAATGGAATATACATACCAAGAGATCGTTACCTCCAAGAGGAGGCAGAGAAAAAGGTTCCTCCCTTTTTTCCCTGTCAAGCGCTTGTGATGTAATAAGTATTTACAAAGGTAGAAGAAGTGAAGAATTTTCCACTGATTCATATATGTCGCATTTTTCCACTTGTCAGGCCATGTCAGAAAGGATAGAGCGTATGGAACTTGATCTAGATTCCAGGGACAAGGTATATTCAACAATAAATCTCACTGGATTGTTGGTTCTTCCCATAATGGAATGTAATTCTTTATTAACATGAAAATTATGAACAGCAACTAGCGGAACTCCAGGATTTGTACAACTCTCAGCAGCAGTCGACTGCTGAACTGAGTGATAAGCTTGAAAAGACTGAGGTAATGTTCAATTAGTGCCACTTCAAAATTAGAACATTTCCTACTCATGTTACTGTCATGCAATAACTAGGCTTTGGGTCATAATACAGAA
The DNA here is from genome assembly GCA_034509125.1 of Monilaria moniliformis. NCBI lineage: Eukaryota > Viridiplantae > Streptophyta > Magnoliopsida > Caryophyllales > Aizoaceae > Monilaria > Monilaria moniliformis. The sequence continues at coordinate 6,473 of JAYDZE010492777.1, forward strand.
AAGGCTTCAGGAAACTGAACATGTGTTGCTTGATCTTGAAGAAAGGCATAGGCAGGCAAATGCAACAATAAAAGAAAAGGAGTTTTTGATTTCCAATCTTCTGAAGTCTGGTAGGTGGCATCATCTTCTTTACTTACTTTTGTTTCTGTTTTTGTGTCATTCTTTATAAAATGAAATTTAAATTTCCTCTTCTGGACTGTCTTTAGTTAGATATTTCCATAGTCAAAACTCCACTTATATTACTACCCATCCACTGCCTTTTAGTCACATTTGCCTCTAACCAATTTTCTGGTTTGGTTAGACAAAATGGGAACGAAGACTTGAGATGTTACGTAAAAGTAAATTATCCACCTGTTTCTCACATTGTAATCTGAATGCTTTCCAACAGAGAAAGCACTCATAGAGCGGGCACTTGAGCTTCGGTCAGAACTGGAGGATGCTGCATCAGATATTACTAATCTGTTCACCAAGATTGGTCTGTCCTTACTTTGATAATGGTATTAGTTTTTATAAGATAAAGATCCTATCCTAATCTCGACAATACTCATATTTCAGAACGCAAGGACAAAATTGAAGATGGCAACAGAACTCTTATACAGAGGTTCCAATCCCAATTAACTCAGCAGCTAGGGGTCTTGCACAAAGCTGTGGCATCGTCGACCACACAGCAAGAACAACAGCTAAAAGAGATGGAAGAAGACATGCATTCATTTGTATCTACAAAGACTGAGGTATAATTTATCTATATTTGGAAGTCTGTGGTACCTATCACTTCTATGTGGCTTTTAGAAAACTTCGTTATGCACTTTGCAGGCTACTGAAGAGCTTCGAGGTCATCTAGAAAAACTAAAAACCATGTATGGATCTGGGATCAAGGCTTTAGATGATTTAGCTGGAGAACTTAATTCTAACTCTCAATCAACTTTTGGTCAACTGAACTCTGAAGTTTCTAAACACTCGTCTGCCTTTGAAGAGGTTTGTGTTGCATTCAGAATTACTAGAGAATGTTTCTTTAGCATTTTCTGATTGTTTGATCATGTGATGCAGCTTTTCAAGGGAATTACTTCAGAGGCTGACGCTTTACTTTATGATCTTCAAGATAGTCTGCACAGTCAGGAGAAAAAGCTAACTGCTTATGCTGAACAACAGCGAGAGGTTTGTTTTTAGTACTAATAAATGGATATATTTTCAATGCCGTTATTATCTCTGGTTTCTTTTCACACAGGAAAAATAATTGCTTGTTTGACATATATACAGGCTCATAGCAGAGCTGTCGAAACTACAAGATCAATTTCTCAGATTACTGTAAACTTCTTTAGGACATTAGACGGGCATGCTTCAATGCTAGGACAAATATTCGAAGAGGCGCAGACAAATGATGACCAGAAATTATCTGAACTTGAAAAGAAGTTTGAGGTAACAAAGCTCTTCACAAAACACACTCACATAAGCTTTTTCTGAGTAGATGCCTGATTTTCCTGTAGGAGTGTGCTGCCCATGAAGAAAAACAACTACTAGCAAAAGTGGCCGAGCTGCTTGCTGGTTCAAATGCTCGAAAAAAGAAACTGGTTTGCACCTCCAAAATTAATCTTCCCCTCCTGATGATATAGTTACTTTGATAGAAATTAGGATATACTGATTACTTTTGCAGAGTAACCAGAAGAATCAAAAATGGCTTGCCTATCTGTGCTTGCATTGAAATATTAAATTGTTACGTCTAAGCTTATCTTGTGATAGTCATCTAGAATAATCATGAATTACCAGACCTCTTCATATAGAATCCTTGGCCTTTGATGTTGAACTGCGTAAACATATAGGGCTGTTCTCAATCTTCCAGTAACAAGCTCTTTGGCTGCAGTGTTTGGGGATTTACATTATTCTTTTCCATTACTTCAAAGAATTAACACACTGACCTAGTTAGTTGTTTGATCAGGCTCTGAAGCACCTCTTCCGAGTATATCGTTTGTAAACCCATAAGATAAGATTCTACTGCCCCTGAATATTTATGTTAATATTACAAAGTAATTATTTTATATTTTATTACCATAATCTAAAGTCAATGTTTCCCAGATCTATTGCTCCCAGCCTCGTGTTCAGAACTTCCTCCCTTAAATGTTTACAAGGGTTAGCTTAGGAAACATAAATGGAGAGTAACTGTTTCCTGTTTTCACTAATCACATCTCTAAGATTTGTCAGTGAGATTTCTAATGTTGTCTTTATCACAAGTTTTTGTAGATCCGAATAACTAGTCTTTCAAATTATTAGTAGTTCCAAGAGCCAACTTTATTCTTGAAAAAAAACAGATGACTGTATGTCATGACGATGACAAAATTCCCTTGAGTTCCTGTAATGAAATTATGTTAAGAAACATCCTTTATTTTCATTATACACACATATACTCTTGTATAAGTCAACTTTGTCATTTTTTCTTGATTTAATTTTTATTGCATTAGGTCAAATGTGCAATTGTTGAACTTCGGGAGAGTGCTGCCAGCAGAACCAGCAAATTACAGCAAGAGATGTCAACTATGCAAGAAACTACCGGTTCTATCAAAGCTGAATGGACAAGTTACACACAAAGTGCTGAATCTCATTATCTTGAGGATACTGCTTCAGTTCAAATTGGGAAAGAAGATATGGAAGACGTCCTTCATAAATGGTTAGCATGCTTTATATACCTTTCGCTGCATTGCTGGACTCGACTGATGCTAAAGTTGTTAAATGTACACAATATGCAGTACGGAACAAGCAAAATTGGGTGCACAACAATGGAAAAGTGCTCAGGAGTCCCTGCTTCATCTTGAGAAGACCAATGTTGCTTCAGTGGATGAAATAGTTAGGTTAGTAATAATCCAGGGTTACACTTCAAGTCTTCTTTTGTTCTTCCATTTTGCTATCTTACATGAATATATACTGTTCTCTGTAGGGGAGGGATGGATACCATTGACATCTTAAGGGGGCGTTTCTCTTCTGCTGTGAGTTCTGCATTGGAAGACACAGATACTGGAAGCAAGAATCTTCTCTCGTCCATTGATCGTAAGCTTTCCAGTTTTGGATGTAAATAGAACTGGTCTGAGTAAACAGGAAATTACATTGTTGAAACATTTTTAATGAGCCGAAAACCACCTGCAGGTTCGTTAGAACTTGACCACGAGGCATGTGGTAATCTTGATTCCATGATCGTCCCTTGTTGTGGAGACCTAAGGGATTTGAACAGTGGACATTATCACAAGATTGTCGAAATCACAGAAAATGCAGGGAAATGCCTCCTAGAAGAGTACATGGTAAGACCCATAGGGCCTATCAGAGCGTATGAGATATATCATACTTCAGTTTTCTTGAATTCACCAACTCTGGTTCATTTATGCTCAGGTTGATCAACCATCGTGTTCGACACCGAAGAAAAGACCAATCAACCCGTCAAGCATCGCCTCCATTGAGGAACTGAGAACTCCATCATTCGAGGAACTGCTAAGGTCGTTTTGGGACGCAAAATCATCGAAGCAAGCAAATGGTGACGCGAAGCATATTTTAGAAGCTGCCGTCGCCATGAGAGACTCCCGACTTCCCCTCACTGCCCTCAACTAAGGGAGTTTGATTGCTTGACAAGTATATATGCATATATAGTCAAGGCCGGCTTATCCATGAAGCCCCAATTATATGTTCAACCTCTTCATGAACTATATATGTGTATATATATATGCGTGTGTATATATATTGTTTGTAAAATTACCGTATGAAAGCAGTTTACAATGATGATACTCATTTTAGCCTTAAGGTTTGTATCATATTTTAATGTTTTGCCCTCTCTTACTTTCTCCCTTAATTTTTGTAGACTTCGACTTTAATTTTTCATTTAATTATTCTTCAATATAATTATTGACTAATAAATATTATTTTAACAAGATTTTATAAATTTCATGGAGCTCAAATATTCTAATAAAAAAGGAAATCGTCAAGAACAGAAATTTAGTGTGAATGGATCAAGTTCAATGACTTTGCATAAATTATTGGAGCAATAAACCTAATATTAATTAGTCGAGATCAAGTACTAACCCATTCTTTTACGTGACTATTTATATTAATGTCTTATGCACGTTCCCGAGTGACGCGTAATTCTGAGCAACTACGTGCACCCTACTAAAAAAAAGTTAGTAAGATCAATCTATTTAGACTATTTACAATGTCCTAAAAATCTAAATATGTTTATTACAAAATGACTTTGTAGCCCTTATTAGACCATATCACGATGCTTGACCAATCTCAATCACGTACCGTAATATGATCCACCAGTTTGATTTAGTGACCATATCACTCGTAAGTCGTAACTTATTTGATCATCTACAAAAACAAATTCACTTTGTTTGGGTGAAATCATGAAATTGAATTTGAAGACTCACTTTGAAAGGGACACTTTTGGAAGTTCCCACTGAGGAAAACCATTGAATAACTAATATAACTAACTTCCCCATTTCATTTTATCTACCTCTACTCCTCATATATCTATTCTTCCCTGTTATTCTCCCTCTCTCCCAGAATTCAACCAAATCTTTTATGCATTTCATGCTCACATTCATCACATTGCATCCTAGAATTATTGGATCTCACTACACAACATGGCATCTGAAAAGTCAGGAGGGCAGGAAGATGATTCTGAAAAATGGGTTCTTGAGAAAATACACATTGATGACATGGCTGATGTTGCAATGGAAGATGGCAAAAAACCAAATTCTTCGACTACGTCTTTCAATGAGAGATCTAGCAGTTTGAGGAAGAGGAAGGTGGTTCCAAGCTCCGGCCCTAAGATGGGAAGGATGGAATCCGGTGCCAAGAGGGGCCTAATGAGCCTCCGGTTTCTTGACAGGGCCAAGACGGGGAAGGAGGAGGACGCGTGGAAGGCCATCGAGAAGCGTTTCCACCAGAACTCCGTTGATGGCAGGCTGTTTAAGGACAAGTTTGGGGCCTGCATTGGTATCTTCCTTCAATTCTTGAAGATATACTTTATTTTCTGGGTGAGTTTTTCGCTTTGGATTTAACCCTGTTTCTTGTGGAAGGGATGGGAGACAGCAAGGAATTCGCAGGGGAGCTGTACGAGGCGCTGGCAAGGCGTAGAAATATCGCCACTGAGAAAGGCATAGACTTGCTACAACTGAGGAAATTTTGGGAAGACATGACAAATCAAAACTTGGATGCAAGGCTTCACATATTCTTTGACATGTAAGAAATGTATAGTTTGAAAATAGGATGCTCAAGTGTAGCTTGAGTTTTTTTTTTTGGTTATGGTACGAGTATTTTTTTAACTTCGCAGGTGTGACAAGAATGGAGATGGGAAGCTATCAGAGGATGAGGTTAAAGAGGTGAGCATCAAGTTTATTATAATAGTAAATTTTCTGTTTTCAGATATCTTTTCCGCTCAAGATATTCTCAATTTCTGTCAAGTTAAGGTTCTAGTGATGAGTGCATCCGCAAACAAACTGTCAAAATTCAAGCAAGAAGCCGCCACATATGCTGCATTGATCATGGAGGAGCTAGATCCTGATGATCAAGGATATGTAGAGGTACCACCATTTTGATCTCATCATTTTCATTTTCTTGAAAATTAAACTAGCCCCCTATCTCTTATGCTTCTTGTATTGATTCAAACAGATGTGGCAACTTGAAGCATTGCTTAGAGGGATGGTTGGATCAGAAGAAACCCAAAAATCAGACAAGAAAACAGACACACTGGCAAAAACCATGATCCCCAAAGAATACAGGACTCCAATCAGCCGATTCCTGTCCAAGAACAAGGAGAAATTCTTCGACAACTGGAAAAAGATATGGGTCATCATGCTATGGCAGGGCACAAATATCTCCCTATTCACTTGGAAGCTGAATGAGTATCAGCGCGTACCTGCTTTCCAAGTGCTCGGATTCTGCCTCTGCTTTGCCAAGGCTGCAGCTGAGACAGTCAAGTTCAACATGGCCCTCATCCTCGTGCCCGTGTGCAGAAGAACTCTCACAAGACTGCGAGAGACATTCCTAGGCCGAGTCATCCCTTTTGATGAAAACATCAACTTCCACAAGCTGGTCTCGGGAGAGGTTATGTTGGGAACCGTAGTTCATATAATAATGCACACGAGCTGCAATTTTGTCAAGATATCCAGCTGCCCTAAAGATCAGTTTGATACTATTTTTGGACCGATCTTCAATTACAAGCAGCCAACTTATATGGATTTGTTGTTAAGTATTGAAGGGATTACCGGCATTATAATGATAGTTTTGATGCTTTATGCCTTCATATTGGCAACTCACTCGTTTAGGAGGAACGTGGTTAAGCTTCCGGGGCCTTTCCATGTTTTGGCAGGGTTCAATTCCTTCTGGTATGCTCATCATCTTCTGGCTGTGGTTTACATCCTCTTGCTTGTCCATGGTTGGTTCCTTTTCCTCACCCCGGAATGGTATAAGAAGACGGTATGCCATGTTAGGATACATGTTTCTTTTTCTTGTTGCTCTAGAATCTCCATTGAAATGTGGACTGATTTTACAGACATGGATGTATGTGTCAGTGCCAATGCTGATCTACACCACTGAGAGAATCCTCACACTCTATGACAGAAACTACAAAGTTGACATCAATAAGGTAACACATATATCTGTGGTGTTTCTCAATTTCTGAGACGCATGCAGCAGCAAGCCCACATTGTTTTTTCTTGTTTTGGAAGCGCAGGCTGTCATATATACTGGAAATGTATTAGCCCTTTACATGAGCAAGCCTCCTGGATTCAAATACAAGAGTGGGATGTACCTATTTGTCAAATGTCCTGATATATCTAACTTTGAATGGTAAAATATAATCAAATCTTATAATAGTATTTTTGTTACTACTTGCTGTCTTGAGATTTTTCACTCTATAAACTTTTCTTCACAGGCATCCATTCTCCATCACTTCTGCACCAGACGACGAATATCTGAGCGTCCATGTACGCACATTGGGAGACTGGACAACAGAGCTCAAGAATCGCTTTGAAAAGGTTGCTATCCAGTTGCTATACTGCACATACGACTGTGAGGTTTCTCTTGACTGTAATAATTCATTCTGCACAGGCGTGTGAACCTCAATCCGATAAACAAAGCAGGGGAGATCTAGTGAGAATGGAAACTAAGGCATACACAGAAACTCCACAAGAGTGAGAAATTCTAGTAACATTTCAACAGCTTCAACATGGCACATATCTCACTCATCTCTTTCCACAGATTCCCAAAAATTGTCGTTAGAGGGCCTTATGGCGCGCCAGCGCAGGATTACAATAAGTACGACATCCTTCTGCTTGTTGGTTTAGGCATTGGAGCTACTCCATTCATCAGCATTATCAAGGACATAGTGAACAATGAATCACGCTCGGTAAATGCAATGAAATCCACCAATTTGTACACAAAATCGAGTGAGGGTATTACTAAACAGATTTCATAACTTCCTGAATCAGGTGGTACCAGATGATGTGCCTGCGGACAAGCATGGTCCAGAGAGAGCATACTTCTATTGGGTGACGAGAGAGCAAGGGTCGTTCGACTGGTTCAAAGGTGTAATGGACGACATTGCAGAATATGACCATCATGTAGGCCTAATACATCAAACTCATCAAGCTAAGAAACTTTTTTTTTTCTTTCTAACCAAAGTTGCTGTTACTTGCAGCATATCATAGAAATGCACAACTACCTGACAAGCATGTACGAGGAAGGAGATGCTCGATCAGCACTGATAGCGATGGTGCAGTCGCTGCAACACGCCAAGAATGGAGTGGACGTCGTCTCAGATAGCAGGGTAAGCACATTCACAGATAACAACTCACAACAAAAGGAAATGCATGTTTTCTTGAATTTTTCTGCTGATATTGAGGTTGCTGTTGGAACAGATACGGACACATTTTGCACGGCCCAACTGGAGAAAAGTCTTCACTCATTTAGCCAGTGTACATCCTTCTAGTAGGATAGGTAAAGCCATGAATTCTAACATTGAAATTCCCTGCAAAGCACAAGCATCTCCAAAGCTTAAAATCGATATCTTGCATGTGTTTCAGGAGTGTTCTACTGTGGAAGTCCAACGCTAACAAAGACACTCAAGAGGCTCTGCCAAGAATTCAGCATGAATTCATCTACTCGGTTCCATTTCCACAAGGAGAACTTCTAGAACTTTAGGGGATAAGTTGTCAAGATTTAGATAGCAATGCTTCCATGTTTATGATCAGCCCCAGCATTCATCCTCTGCGTGCAGCTCTTCATTTATACATCGTTGAATCTTTTGATTTTCGTTATGAAAAATAGCCTGATTGATGAATGCATTTCATGTTTATACCTCATCAGATATGCATTCTCCTTTCCAATCTTGAACATGCTCAAAACTTGATATGATGATCGATATGCTTTCTGTTTATCAAATCTGTTTCCGAAAATTTCTTCAGATTTTACTGTTAACGTTTACTAAATGAGATTTCACTACGCATGAAATCAAGAATTCTAAAATTGGGAATAGGAAGCATATAAAACAACCATATTATTGAACAGCTTCCCAATGTACAAAACAAACTGGATTAAGACAAACTCACGCTACAACATGTGACAAAGAATTGAGATACAACAACAAACAAAACTATTTCACAACTTCCAAAGATCGAAAGAAAAGAAAAAGGGATCAAAAGATTACAGAATTCCAGTCTACAACAACACGCCAAAAAAAAAAATTGAGAGAAGACCCAACATTATCAGGATCATCAGATTCAGCCACCACAAATTGCATAAACCTTGATAAGAATCTTATGTTAGTACCAAATCTCCTCCTATCAAACAAGAAACTGTTGTGCTGCAACAAAACGTAACTTAGAAAGGAGTGCATAACTACCTTTCAGAACACATTCTTCTGCAGATCATCGAGCCCGGGATCAACCGTTTCTTTCTCCTCAAACAGTGGGGCATCAAGTGTAGGAGGACTCTGAAGGATTGAAAATCATTTTAGTCCATTTATATAATGTATGAAGCATCGATAAAAGTCTGGTTTCTAAAGCACGTATGCAAGCAAGAAACCTAGCTTTACATAAAATGAATTGTGTCCAAAGAGATACTATAAAGGCAGAGTTTCTGCAATCACCATGCAACGAACTAGAGCCCAATTCATCCCGCGGAAAAATGGATGCTGCTTAACTTCATTAGCCCCTTCGCGTGATCCTAGTCTGTTTTTCGGATCTCTGTGTAGCAGTCGATACATTAGCTGCTTTCCTTGGAGACTCACCTGTAGC
>JAYDZE010492888.1:0-15744 GCA_034509125.1 Monilaria moniliformis
GAATAAGCATCGGCTAACTCTGTGCCAGCAGCCGCGGTAAGACAGAGGATGCAAGCGTTATCCGGAATGATTGGGCGAGGATGGGTTATTGGGGATCTCTAGAGAGTCCGTTTTATGACATTAATTTTTCTATATATCAATCTCTTCCAAATTATGGATCCGTACAATGTTGGTAATTTCTCCGACGATGGAGACGATGTTGTCTTCAATGAGTACGACGAAGATAGTTTGTCCGATGAGTGCGACAGAATTTGCCGGTCACGCCGGTCAATGTTCGTTATTTGTTAGAGGTACAACCATCGGCCCCTCGAATCCGATCGAGAAAGTACATGCACCTAGAATGAGAAGTTGCCGCTACACACCTCGTGGGAATTAGTTCTCCGACAATCCGTGATGGAGGCGGGTGTATTTCGTCGCCAGTTCAGTATACGTAGAGATTTATTCATACGCATAACGGATACGCTAGCGGCTCGTGAGGAGTTCTTCCAGCAGCGGCCGAACGAGATCGGGCGGCAAGGGCTTTCGACGTTGCATGCGCGAGCGCCCAGACGCTAGTGATCGAGGGCTGCCGAGGACAGCTCGCGCTTGCGCGTGTTGCCTTGTTTCCGCCCGCCAGCGCCTAATGTGCCTAATTCTTCCCCTGCTCTCGTGCCGCCCGATGCCACGTTTGGCGCCTGCCTTGCGTTGCGCCCCTCGACACCCGCGCATGGCCTGCTGGCCTGGCCCCTGCCGTTGCGGAGGAGCTCCGCGACCCATCGCTCGACGACGTGTCATGGCCCGGTTTCCTGTCTCAGTTCTTCGTTCTTTGTGTTCTTTATTTGAATTTCTCGTCCAATTATAAAATTGCATGAAAAAATAACATAAAAAGTCCTAGTCTACCACGGCCAACTGCCATGGATTTATAGATCAAGCCATAAACCAGATAAATCAAATAAATCAAATAATTGCAAAAAGAAATAAATCTACAATTCTATATTAGATTTAAACCAGGCAACAAGCAGATTAATAAAAAAAATTAATTCTAAATATCAGACCCTATATCGTGGCTCTGATACCGATTGTTGGGGTTCAATTGAATAATCCCCTACTGTCAAGAATCTATTATGATCATATCTAGAATTATTTCACACAATTCTATTCAAATCTACTAGAATGCATTTGGACAGGCAGGAGGAAGTAGAAATAGATCATTATGCATGCTTTTAGAGTTCAGATGGTTACCTTGTTTCTAGAGTCTAATTGTTGATTGGTGTAGTAGATGGCTTGTTAATTCCACCACTCCTCCGTAACAATTCTACCTTGAAATCTTCCTATTCTCTCCTACATCTTGGATATTATGTGGGTAATAGACCTTCAAGCCTAATAATCGGGGTGTGGGACAAAAATCACTTATTGCACACTATAGGGGGGACAAAATTCTCTGTGTAGTAATGCATGTGATTTTCATTCAATGCCCCTTATTTATAATGGTTTTTGGGCTATGTTAGGAATTTCATAGAGGATTAGAACTGGCCCTCTCAATGGGCTTAATTTTTTTAAGTGAGCCCAACTTAAATTAAGTACATTAATAATAATTGATTCTACTATACGATTAATATTGCACTACCCGTCCAGATCTACATTACGAATGTGGGTCCTTTTTAATTTATTATGTTTCATGTTTAAAATTTCCAATATATGTATTATACTTTGGAATAAATTCCAAGTCGGTTGGACTTCTGTGTAACAAAATATTTTTCGAACACCTCTTATAAATATTATCAACTCGGATCTTTTTAAGACACGATTCTATATAATAACAGAACTAGCATCGCTAGACATTAATTACCATTGTCCAAGATATCATGAAACTTTGGGTTGCGAAAATTCTACACCTATCGATAAATCAAAATTGTACATAACCAACATCGTATGCTCAATGTTACTTATATGAATTCAGAAATAAACAATCACTGAGACCTTGTACTTCATTCACACAACATTGAAATGCGTATCTCATTGTAATCCATTTCATTGCTCTACCACACCAATGTCATTAGTTAGCTAAGATAGGCGTGAACCTCAGATCGACATTGCAACCTTTCACAATAGTTTGTCCATGTCTATATAGGTTGTGAACTTGATTTTCTTTTACAAGGAACTGGCAGAAATATCTTCTATGACCACCATTCAGTCTACAATATAGAAGATGGACTTGTTTGCTCAATTTATATTTATATGCTTAAAGATAAACATCCATAATATAAAAGGCAACCAAGTGATATAATTATATTTCTTCTCATAAATATGAGAAATAAGGTTTTACAATAAAAGGCAGCTCAAAGCATGTTTTTAAGTATAGTAACCCTAGCACACGGCCTAAATAGATCTGGACAGTCTAATGTGAAATGTTGCAGTATTAGTCCAAGGTTTTACGCCTATCTTAGCTAACCAATAATACTGCCTTGGTATAGCAATGTAACAAATTCACAGTGAGATAAATACTTCATTGCTGATTACTGAAAGTATGAGGTCATGCGATTGTTATTTCTTAATCTATGTAGATAACATTGAGTATATATTGCTGATTGTGCATTGCTTTGATATATTAGAAAGTGCAGGTTTTTCGTCACCCTATAGCTTGGTATGTTGAGTAGTGGTGATTAGTTTATGAGGAGTACTAGTATTGTTATTTCATGAATCGTGTCTCGGGAGCACCCGAACTGATGATATCCCCAATAAGAGCTCGAAAAATATTTTATTATACAAAACTAGCTAGCTGGATTAATTTTCAGTATAATAAATAAGGTTTTGAGTTGTAGCACTCTGGAAAAGGATATTAATTAATTAAAGCTAGTCGCAAACTTAAATTAATGAATGGATATTAAAAAATTTAAACAAGAGAAATAATAAATTAAAATGAGCCATATTTATAATATGGATCAAGTTCGGTTGTTCAATATTAATTTGTTATAGTGGAGTTCATTAATAATAATGAACTTTATTAAGTTGAGCTCAACTTAAGTCTTAAATAATTAAGGTCCATTAGGAGGCCCAATTCTAATCCTCATTGGAATCCCTAGCCTAGCCCACCAACACTTATACATAGGGGTGGTAGACGAATATTAGGAGCATAAGACACACAAAGTTTTCGTCCATCTCCTATGTGTGCTCTCTAGTTTTTTGTTCTCCACCCAAGTTATTAGGTTTGATAGAATATAGTCCACATGATATTCAAATCATACGAGGGAATATGCTGGAAGATTCAAATGTTGAATTGTTGTGAATGAATGGTGGGAGTAACAAGTTATCTACTATACTAATCAAAGAGAAAAATCTGCAATCAAAAGGTAAATATCTGAAGCCTAGGAGCATGCTAGAGCTCATTTATTTTTGTGATACTGTCTGTATATATGTATTCTAGTATATTACAAATAAAATTTGTCTAAATTAAATTTGAATGTCATCTTATAAGATTCTAACCGTGGAATTCCTCATCAAATCCCAACAAATGAGTGATGAGATAGTAAATAGAATGTGGATATTAGGTAATGAGAGAAAAATAGTATAGGACTCATAAATAGCATAATTATATAATAACTAAATAATAACTAAAAGACTAGCATTGTTGATGCCCTTATAACCCCTACTACTACAAATGCAAATATTTGCCCACTAATTATTGATACCATATAAGATTATCATCTCCTACATTTGCCCGTCCTTCTCCTATTTCTTAGTTGTGTTTCTCTTTTCATACTTCATATACTATTTTGGTTATTTTAAGTGTACATAGATGATAGAATATCGCATTCGATTAAATTAAAGAGTTTCCTTCTAAAAGACCTTAATATCATTGAGGACACTCTACGTTTACAAGTTGAGTACCATCGCCATGCCTCATTATGTGGTGCACATGGAAAAACTGAGGCTTGTGAATTGCGAAAAAAAAACCAAGAAGTTGCTTTAGGATTTTATAAAAAATATATTAGAGACGCTTAACCTACGTTATAGAAATAGATGATGAAACACAATTTAATTGACAAAATACTTTTTTTTCAACTAATATGTCGATCGTTCGAATCATCTGATATGTGTGAGTGTGAGTGCGTGAATTGTAACTAAAAAAATAGAATTATAGAAATAGGATAAGGGTAACCGCCTTTCAAAATAGTATTCCATTTACTCAAAAAGATTTTAAGATTTTTTCCTTTTTAAATATTCAAATTGATTTTTAGTAAATGAGTACTATATTTATTTCATGGAAGGCCTAAATAGTCAGATATATCTTAAGTTGTCGTCATTTTAAAAAAAATTATCCTAACCTGTCAATTGATCAATTAATACCCAAAGTACGAGAACTTATGCAAATTATCTCCGAATAATTTTGTTGGTAATTGAAGTATAATAGATCATCTAAAATTTGACATGGAAAACTATCTAAATCCATACCAACATGAAAATGACGATCATTCTTAGCTTGCAAACACCAAAAAATTATTTGAAAATAAATTTGCCTCAAAGTCCATAATTCAAAATATTATTGAAAATTTATAATTTGGGGTATAAAGGTGTCTGGTACGGAATTATCGATGCGTTGCGATGGTAGTCCAAACATTTAAAACAAGGGGGGAAAGGTAAAATAAAAATAAAAATTGTGCGAGTCCCGCAGTAATAAAGCCATAGCCCCAAAGGTTTCGCGAGTGGGGGCCACTGAAATACGAAGAGTCGCTATCCAGACCAAACCATGTGGGGACAATATTGGGATTGAAAAAGTGGGCTAAGTGAGACGGCCCCATTCTGTGTGGACCCAACTTACTACTATAGGCTCTACAACATTGATGCCTGGACCCCTATGGTAAAAATATACATACACACACATAGAGAGGGCCACCACACCTCCACCACCACCAAAGCGGCCCCGCCCCCCAAAACCCATACTCGTCTACGGGGGCCCCCACCCTTTCTTTATAATTTGGATTAGTCTTTGAGTTGTTAGTGGTGCGAGTCAAACTCGACTTACAGGATTATTGTATTTGTAAAACCTTCATTATTTAGTGGTAAAACATTATTTAAAAATATGTGTGTCTGTAGAAATAATGATAAATAATATAGTAGCTTTACGGTTTATAAAATAAAGTGAGCCATGAATCCCCAAACCCCAAATATTGATTCATCAGTATAACATTAATTACACAGTAGGTTAACTAACTGTTAACTTTACTAGAGGATTTTTCCTTTTTTATCTGTTTCACTTTTTTGGTTGTGGCATAATCCAATTATGTAAATAAAAAAGTGAGAAATATGACTAATTATATGTGTAAGTTTCATTACACACTCACACATACACTTACTCTTCCAGATAATTCTAATTTCTATCTACTGACAAATAAAGTGTCTTGACAAAGATCTTTATAGTCCGCTTGCTTAAACTCAATCAAGTACAGAAAAAGTAGAACAGAAAAAATAAAAAATGTTTAAAAAACTCAAAAGTAAGAAAGGCCCATATATTCCCTCTAATACAAATATAGTCCTAATTTATTTATTTTTGGATTGAAACATTAAAAATAGAAAATTCTATTTAGAAAATTGATATATTATTAATAAGACAATCAAAATATATATTTATTTTAGACGATCTTGAAATCTATTCACAAGGCACTTTAAAGTGACGATATTGTCAAGCAAATGGAAGAAGCCAAATATTTAGAGAATAAAATAATAATAAAGAATATCCTGTTGAGATTAAAATTAAAAACATCAAATGGAGCCCACATACTTGGTAACAAACAGCCGTTAGATTTCGACATCAAAATTACTTTTACTGAATCAACTATCAAGTAGGACTATATATAGTTTTTCCTCCCAAAAATTATACTACACATTTATGCAACCATATTTCAATTCTTGTGCCACCCGCTTTCTAGATTTGATTTAATTTTTTCCCTAATCTTTTAACCAACTTTTGATTTAATCTCATGGCTTCAACCCAAACCCAAGATTTTCGAGGCGATTACAACGAAAATCAACCCGATTCCTCCTTTCCGCGGCCGCAGGTGAGGGTGGCGCAGCCACGCCGCGTGGCGGTCATGAAGGAAGAGCAGCCGGATACAGCGGACGAGAAGCCGGCTCCGCCGCTACTGGTAGTGTCGCAGCCGCCAGCCAAGAGGTCGTCGACGAAAGACCGCCACACGAAAGTCGAGGGGCGCGGCCGCAGAATCCGAATACCGGCGACGTGCGCCGCCAGAGTCTTCCAGCTCACGCGAGAGCTCGGCCACAAGTCCGACGGCGAAACCATCCGTTGGCTGCTCGAGCAGGCTGAGCCGGCCATCATCGCCGCCACCGGCACCGGAACCGTCCCCGCCATTGCCATGTCAGTCAACGGCACACTGACAATCCCCACCACCACTACCGCCTCCTCCGCCTCCGCCACCGACGATCGGAAACGCAAGCGTCCGTCTAACAGAGAATTCATCGACGTGAACAGCTTCAGCTGCTCGCCGCCGAAGTCGTCCGCCGCTATGACCTCCACCGCCTCCCCCTCCGTCTCCGCCGCTACCAACAATTTTGCAATTACGAATGCTAATAATTTCGCAATAATTTCGAGCAACAACGCGTCAATCTCAGCCCCACTCATGTCAGTGATACCAATTCCTGCTGTGTGGGCAATCCCTACTGTTACATCAACGTCGAACTCGCAGTCTCCGACGTTTTTCATCATCCCCCCGAATCAAGCCACGCAGGTCGTGGCCATTCAACCGGGAGCCGCCGCCATGAACATGACGCCGTTACTCAACATTTCCGGCGCGGCTAGGCCGATCTCCGCATTCGTCACCGCCATGCAGCCCACAGCCGCCGCCGAGCCACGCGTGGCGCAAATCATGCAGGCTGCCGCTGATTTCCACCACAAACCTAATCCACCGAGCTCGAGCAACAGCTCCGCTGCGGCGAAGAAGTCTCAGATGCTGAAAGATATTTCTTGGGAGATTCACGACAAAGACTTCACACCCGCAGCTAAAAATTCACGAATTTAGGTCATATTTCGAAACCACCTTCTCCCTCCGCAATATTTATTCCTCCATAAAATTAACAATAACGAGTCTAATTTACGCTGCAGATCTCACAAAAAATCTCGCCGACGACGAACTATCGAGGGCAGAGCTCGGCCGCGGCGGTGGTGATGGAGGAGTAGAGTTGCGCACGTGCGACGGCGGCAGCGCTCCCAGTTTCGTTCGGGAGAAATTTTGTTGGGGAGTGGGCCCCGGTGGGGCCCACGGGGTGGGGCACGTGGTGGACCCCATGGGCGGAGGGAGGCGGCCGCCGTGGTGGTCCCGGATCTTTGGGCTAGGTTTAAACAGAGAAAAAGTAGGGTGGTGTGCTCCGTTAGACGTGGCCGTTAATGGGCTTCTGAATTTTGGTGGCCGTTAATAGTCCATTTTCCTTGTATTCATTTATTTATAAATTTAGATGGTTAGGGGGTGATACTCTTGTATTATGGTTTATGGATAAGCTTTTTTTTTTTTTTTTACTTTTTATTTATTTATTTATTTATTTATGTGGCATTCATTAGGTTTATGTGGAGGATAATTGTGAACTTACATATTTTGCATGTCCAATCACATTATCTACGCTAATTCTTGAGACGATAAATATATCTATATATGATAATGTTAAGATTTTAGTATGGTCTTCGTTTAATTTATTTGACCTGTAAAAGACTTTTACTATTTTACATATATGATTTCGATCCCACGAGGTGTTTTGAAATTTTTGTACAATTTGGTAGCATTTCAGTTGAAGTCATACTTCGGAGAGAGAGAGAAAAGCAGAATGTAATTAAAAAGATATATTATCTTTTACCTCGATCTTATAAAAGAATTTCTGGACTGTTAGTTTCTCTCCTCGACGTTGTATAAAAAAAAGGATGATGCAAATTGTGTCGGTAACAATTTAATTAAGGTTAAAATTCTATGACTATCTTTATCTTAATTATAAATTATAATACAAAAACTAAGTGTTTCGCATAATGAAATGGAGAAGGGTTTTAATGAAATGGTGAATTCTATTTTCATTCCATTTATTTGTTAAGTATGACTCTTTTTTGGGAAATTCTTTTTTATTTGGAAATATCATTCTATTTTAAATTAGGTATTTTTTACATAATTCATAAAAATAGTCATTCCATTCCTATTTCCATTCTTTTCTCATCTTCATTCAATGAATCCTTTATTTCATTCCATAATACAAAACATCTCATTAGAAATTAGTTTTATCTTGAAATGAAACTAGTTATGTCATGGTTCTAGTTGAGATATTCATCATCTAAAATAATCCAGAACTTCATTATTATCTTATCATTTATCTTGTACTATTGATGGGCCATATTCCATGTTTTTCCCTAATCACTTTAATACTCACAACTTTATCACCATCTCATCTCATATGGCACTATTTATGAATCACATCTATTTTTTTATATAATTTTATATAATTTACAATTGTGTATATTTATATATCCTAGTTGAATCCATATGCAAATAATCGAAAAACACATATTTCATTAACATTAAAAAATTACATAATTGAAATAAAAAAGTAAACAATTAAAACTAAGAAAGCTACAACTACATTAAGAGAGTCTCAACTTCTACATAAGAGCTTCAGAAATCGGAGGTGTTTTTAAGTTGAGCCTTATTCATCCATGACGTGTCTTTTTTGTAGGCTGGGAAATACAAATTATACATCACTGACTCGTTCACGTTTCGAAGTTCCTCGTGAATACTCTTGAGACGTCCAAGGCCGCGAGTGTACTGCTCGTGGTGGTTGCATTCCCCTTCGCTTTGCGCTTAGCCTTTTGTTTAATCAGACAGTTCCCACTCGACTCCACAACAACGCTCTCCTTTGTTCTTTTTAGTCCGAATTGTTCTCCACTACCCACCTACTTTTCATTGCGCCGAATTTTCTTCCAAGTTTTCACGTACTTGAAAGGCTTATTATTCTCCTCCCGGTAGCTAACCATCGCCTCTCTTAGAATATCCGTCTTACTTGCTTCGCTCTTCCATCGTGACTCCAAGTTGTTGTAGAGGGCGCATAATTTTTGGATGTTTGGGTTTACCCATTGTAATGGGCTCAAAGCATACAAAATGTCCGATTTGTATGATTTTCTCTGCAGGGTACTGCGCTCGTACTTCGCGAACCTTGGTGGAAATCCCCACTTCTTCAGAGGAGTCAACAATTCGGATGTAACCTGGTCCTCCAGGACACAATTCAATGCAATAACAATCCTATCACCACTAGATATCAATTAGCACTACCCAAGATATCAGGATTCTTGGGTTACGAAAAACTAGCACCTTTTGATAAGTCAAAAAAGTGCATAATTAATAACGTATGATCAATGTTATATACAAAGATTCAAAAATAAATAATCACCGATATCTCGTCTTTCATTTTTCAGCAAGAAACATTTATCTCAACGTGAATCCTTCAGTGTTATACCACACCAGTGTTGTTAGTCTCCTAAGGTTAGGATACTTTCGGACTAACACTGCAACCTTTATCGATAGATCGTCCAAGTCAATTTATATTGTGAAACTTAATGTTCTTCTGCAAGGCACCGACTGAGAGACCTTTAGTGATGACCTGACCACCATTTAGTCTACAATGCAGAAGACATAGACTTGCTTACTTAATTATCATCACAGACTATATTTGCTCACAATATAATCACCAGATTATAAAAGGCAAACTATGTAATAATAATATCTCTTCACAAGAGTCAGATAATGGTAGTTCTTAGAGTTATTAATACATAAGTAGCTCATAAAACATGCTTTCTAGTATACAACCCCAACAATCTCCCATTTATACTTGAAGCATAATTTCGAGTGTACCTATACCCCTATCTATCATTCTCCCACTTATACTAAAAAACAGTGCTAACATGCATCTCATGCCCATTTATTTTCATTTGATGGTTCTACACGCATCATCAACTAATGAAATAAGTGGACATGGTATGAGACTATGCAATTCTTCTCAACATAGAATTTCCATTCTTAAGAATTGTGCTACCTCTCTATGTGTTTTGATAGCTTTAACAACTCGTAGTTCTTTCGAATTTGTCATTATACTTGAGTTATCACAGCAGACTGTGATACTCTTTAGGCATAACCGAAACTACATCTTAGATCCATTAAGAAGTTCTTGAGCTAAGTGTTTTTCTATGTAACCATGAAAACGGTTACATTCACCAACATGGTGGAATCTGTGATTCAGAAATGCTTCTGATTTACATTCCTCAATTAAGACGGCTCAACTTCCTAAGTTAAACACATACTTAGAGGTATATTTCTTGAGTCGTAATTAGCTTTGAAATTTTATTTTTTACACCCCACATGAAATAGATTGTCTGACTAGTAAATTTATATATAATCCTCAACCTTTTAAGGTATTTGAGTATATTCTTTACAGATTGTAGTATCCATTAGATTTCCATGTGCACAAGCAAATGGAAACTTTCTCACTTACTCTATCTAATTTTGTGTCATAAGACACATAACATAGATAGGGATTGAAAGACGAATTTATGGTAGTAGTAATTTAGGGACTGATGGATATTGAGACCCACGAAATTTAGGGATTGATGAACGAATTTATGATAGTAGTAATTTATTTTGGTAGTTATTATATTTCCTATTTAATAGATTTGAAAGTTATTATCTTTCCTAGTTGAATAAATAAGTAGATGGAAAGTTTGACCTTAAATGATTGGTTTTCCTTCTAGAATAGATTGTCCTTTTATGCTTTTATTTTTCTTTTAGAATAAATTCTCCAGCACCTATAAATATGGTTACCTATGTAATAGTTTAAGGGAGCTTGAGCATCAACAAAATTATATTATGTGAGTTTTAACTCTTTCTCCCGTGTCTCTTTGGATCAAGGTGCTCAGAGTGTGTGTTTACCCGACTTATCAAATGGGTTCACCATCCCCGTTTTTGGCTTCTTCTACCAACAACCTTCTTCTTCGTTCTTAGAGTTGTTATTTGGGTTATAGGGGCTTGCTTTATGTGTTCTTGCCTATAGTTCTTTGAGGATCTAACCGAAGGTGTTGGTTTCCACCCGATCTCAATCTTTGAGTGAGAGTTGCTCGTTGGGTCATAGGGGATCGTCTTTACGTTCTTGCCTACGGTTCTTCAAGGGTTTGCTCATTAGATCATAGGGGCTCATCTTTATGTTCTTGCCTATGGCTGTTCGAGAGTCTTAATCAAGGAGTATGATCCCTATCGATGTCTTTCTGCTAGTTTTTGCGGCGTTCCTGGACTATACGTCCCCGTCCTGCCGATGAGGATCACATCATCTGGTATCAGAGCCAAAAGACACCATGTCTTTCGTTCGTACCCCTATCCAGTTTCAAGGTTCACACCAAGGAGCTATCTGTCTTTCTTGTTTATCTGTTGGAAAAAAAGAGTCATTTTGTTTTGAGTCAGTTTTCGTACTATAAAAAAGAAAGTCGGTAAGCTTGAGTCAGTTTTCATATACTAAAAAAATGAATTAAGGAAGTGGAATTGCGACAGCACTCCAGCAGGTGGTGAAGAAACATGGGCATGGAAGAAGAAGAGAATGAGCATTTGAGGACAAATCCTTTCAAATAAGGGAAGAATAATATGGTCCTCGAATCGATCCTAATTCATTTAGTTGCATGCAAGTGGGGCACAAATTGAAGAAGATGTGTGCTGATTTTTGGTTATTGAAGCCCACAAAATTTAGAGTTTGATGGACAAATTTATGGCAGTAGTAATTTATTTTGGTAGTATTATCTTTCCTAGTTTAATAGATATGGTAGTTATTACCTTTCATAGTTTAATAAATAAGTAGATAGAAAGTTTGACCTTAATTGATGACTTTCCTTCTATAATAGATTTTTCCGTTATGCTTTTATTTTTCTTTTATAATAAGTTTTCCAGCACCTATAAATATGGTTGCCTATGTAATGGTTTATGGGAGCTTGATCATCAATAAAATTACATTATGTGAGTTTAAATTCTCTCTCCCGCATCTCTTTGGAGCAAAGTGCTCGGAGCGTGTGTTTACCTAACTTATCAAATGGGTTCACCATCCTCGTTTGTGGCGTCTTCTACCAACAACGTTCTTCTTCGTTCTTAGAGTTGTTTTTTTGGGTTATATGGGCTCGTTTTATGCGTTCTTGTCTATAGTTCTTTGAGGGTCTAACTGAAGGTGTTGGTTTCCACCCAATCTCAATCTTTGAGTGAGAGTTGCTCGTTGTGTCATAGGGGATCGTCTATACGTTCTTGCTTACGGTTCATCAAGGATTTGCTCGTTGGATCATAGGGGCTTGTCTTTACGTTCTTACCTATGGTTGTTCAAAGTCTTAATCAAGGAGTATGATCCCTATCAGTGTCTTTCTGCTAGTTTCTGCGGCGTTCCTGTACTATGCGTCCCCGTCGTCGTAAGCTGCCGGCGAGGATCACATCATTTGGTCCAAATACTATCTTGTCCAAGTAAATTCAAAAGGTTTAACAAATGAAGTGTTTGTATAAGATAATAGGTTAGGGATTTGAATCACGTCAGATTCATAAGTGTGGGGATGCGTGTCAGTTGTAATTCAAAAAAAAAATCATTGTGTAAGATAATATAACGAGTGTAGATTCAAATCCAAATATTATTATAACGTTAATAATATCATAAATATGTCATCAAAGCCATATTTGTTTCCAAATACTTCTCTTAGGGGCCTTTACATTTGAGGACTAGTCTAAACATTTAAAATTAATAAGTTAATCTCTTGTTTACTTAGATGGATTGAAATTTTGAGATATTCTGATTCCCCATGTACTTGATAACTCCTATTATTTGAGCTAATTTTTCTTAACTCATATCCCATTGAAAGAGTGGAATTGGAGAAATCCTAATAATAGAGATAAAAAATACTCAATCATATATCTTTTCAATCATTTAAAAAAAACGCATCCTAAGGAAGTCCTTGTGTAAATAATCTAACGATTATAGATTCAAATCCAAATATTATCATAACATCAAGAATACCACAAATATGTGATCCAAACGTATTTGAGTCAAAATATTAATAGAGGGTGTTCAATTACTCATGATTAAATTGGCCCGAAATTATTCGATTTTTTTTTTCATAAAAAGGGACATGACTTATGAGACAAGACTAATCCTACATGGCAATGTCTTGAGACTAAGTACCAAATTAATCCTTTAACACAATGATGTATCCATGATTTTTTTTATTTCTGGTGCAAGTCGTTCGATATATAATTACATAACACACCAAAAAATAAAAAATAATACTAAAAGTAGTACATCTTGACATATTTTTCAATGTCATAATTTCAAAATACAAAAGAAAATTATATAAATTATCATGACTTTTCATTTTATTGAACATAAACTATCGAAAATCGAGTTGTTTTCTCATTCATTTTGATTTTTGAAATTAGATGTTTCACTTGTCATTCCTATATTCAAAAAAATGGGCAGATGGGAATTGGCTTCGTATGATCTGAGAAGAAATTGTTTACACGATGCCACTGCAAACGAGTTCATACACCGACGTTTGTGTTTCTCTTTGTATTTTATAACTATTGTCAATTGAAGAATAATGGAGCAATATTAATAATGATTAGTATATTAATAATAGGCTAGTATTAATAAAGGACTATTTCACATGCAAAATAATATTAGACTTAAGCTAGATGAAACATATCCGAGCCTTGTGGCCTAGTGGCAAAGGTAGTGATATCAATGGACTCTCCTCAATTAGGTCATGGGTTTGATTCTCCCCGAAAATTTGAGAGTACAGCTGTACTCCTTTGTTACAATGTGGCTACGCAAATATTCTAACATAGCAATATATATATCATGAGAATAAATCTAATCTAGTCCACCTAATCAAATATTCTCGTATTGTCTAACGGATTCTTGATTTTTTATACAATTTGCCACAATATTTTGTGAAGTATAAAACATCACGAGAATTGATTTTATTTTTTATTTTATTTGTAATTTTTGTCCTTCGTATAGAGCCTTAAATTTTAGTGACAATTGTAAACTTGAGTTTGTTTTCAAACATGTGTACCGAGATATGGCCCTTAGTTAAGGGACCATGGCTCCATAATTTGGAAAAGTGAGGACCTCTTTAGTAGGTGGTCCACATTAAAAGTGGGTTTTTCCTAGTCACTATCATATTTTCATTACGGACGTTCGAGTTTTATTTCACTTATTCCGGGAAGTGGGTGACTTTCCTCCTATTTACTATTTAGGTAAATTTAGATGTAATTGTATATTGACTTGAGTATTATATGGATAACTTATCTTTGTCGTGCAATTTAAAATGGAATTTTTTCGATTTTTGCTACTAAAATAAATATTGGTGGAAAAGAAGTAATAAATTTGGCCAATTTTTATTTGTCAGATTGAAATAATATGCATATATAAATGTCACGAATAAAGAAACTTAACTAATTCGCACAAGTCTTCTTTTCGCAATAACACTCATATTTTTTCATAAATTAATTGCAAAAAATGTATATCTCTCATGCATGATTCGTACATTACTCTAGCTCAGAAATCATCTATTCAAATAACGTAACATTTAAGTCATTTTAACTTTAGATATGAAGGCTATATTTGTCACGAAAAATTATGCTTTGCAGAATGTATAACCACTAATTCCAGTGGAGTTATTTCCAGATAAATAAATAAATAAATAAAAGCGGAGCACAAATATTGAATTTTGAAATGAGGGCCGGGCCCATATCCTTGTACTAGGGAATGCCTAGAGAGAGCCCGTGAAAAACATGGTCAAGTTCAAGTAGGGCCCGTTTCAGCCTTCCAATCAATTAAGGGGGTGTTTGGTAACTGAGTAGGGATAAATAGCGATTACGAATCAGAAGGGAAATTTAAACATGGCTGGGTTGATGAAGTGTGATTCAGAATTCGGTGGGTCCCACTTATACCTTGTTTGCTACAATGGACACAAAACCATGATGTCCGACTAATTTTTTTTGTCCCCTGTTTGCTACTATTGTCAAAGAGGTGATATGTTTTGAAATTTACCATTTTAACCCTGTCATATTTGGAAAATTACGTTTTTTACACCCTACATATTTGGAGAAGCCATAGCAGGCATTTGAGAAAAGCGCAACTACGTTTTTTACACCCTACATATGTGGAGAAGCCATAGCAGGCATTTGAGAAAATCGCAGCATACTTCAATTTCTAGGGCGCAGCCAAAGGGCAGCCCACGCCTCACCGCGCAGCTGCGTGATTCGTCACAAAAGTGTTCCCACGGCCAGCCGGAGCTTCACCATGACTTCGAAACAGGAAGGTAAGCCTGTATTACGTCGGATATCCTTTATTTTTCGGTATGTGGGTATGTGATAATCCCTATATAATCATTTTGGATACCATATGAGCCATAGTTCATTGCTTATATTATTGTGTGATAGCCACACCTAAATTGAAGGCAAAATGTAGAGAATTTATTCACTGCCTTGACAATAAATGATGGGAGTTTGTTGATTTGTATATACTAGCTAACTTGTTATGTAGTTGTTGGGTGAATGAAATAAATGTTGTGAAGGCTCTGCATTGATTTCTTCCACATGTTTTCGTAACTCCTAGGTAGTTGCGAGTTCTCCAAGAAAGCTAAGAAAGAAATTAGAAAACGGGCATGGACAACGGCAGAGGAAGAGGTGTTACTAGATGGATTGAAGGGGT
>JAYDZE010492999.1:0-15743 GCA_034509125.1 Monilaria moniliformis
TAATTTGATGTTCACAATCTTATTAGATAGTGTATAATGTCTCTATATCAAGTATACAATTTTCATAGAGATTTCTCATCTCAAATAAAATCTCAATTTCTAATAAGCTGAGACAATTAATTCCATCAACAACCCATGAATTTACTATTATATTGAGTCAAGACAAATATTATGACACTTTTATATACAACTGTTGTGTAATATTTTTTTAATGAATTTACACACAAACAAAATGATACGAACCTCCAGGCCTATTGTATAATGAGATAAGATAGTGACAATATAGTTCTTCACATCATATTCAATTCTTATAATTGTATATCCTTTCATTGACAATCATCATGATAGAAATTTTATCCACAACTAATGCGATTTTATTCCATTAAGCTGAATCAACCATCACGATGATTATGTGTACAATCCTGTACTATTATTTCTTCATATTTGGAAAATGATAAGGATAATGATAATGATAATTTATTTATTATTATTATTGGTAGCTACTCAAAAAATAATAATGATACACTAAGTTTTAAAATAAAAGATTTGAAAATTTTAATTAGAATACAGAGTACTTCTCCTCAAATACATTACAATATTTCTTGAGATTATAACGTAAGTTTATGAATTTAACCAAATAAAATTTACGATTTCTATATTTGAAAATAAAAATAATAGTAGTACTTTGGTGAAATTTACTAACTTATGATATATATTCATAATTTATACATTTGTACCATATATACTATTCAACGAAGTATAAAATATATAAATATAGGAAAGATGCATGAGTACAGTAATTATATATAAAACGAATACCCGACTGTGCAATATATAATATATAGAAGGTGCATATTATTGGGCCCTTAAAAAAATTAATACATCACAACTTTGGGCCATTGAATATAAATCAATAACCCACATTTCCATTACAAAATTAAAAGTTCACAAAAAATAAAAAAAATGCAAAAGAAATAGGAAAGGTTGAAACCTTTAATTAGCCTAACCACTTTCTCATTTCATGTTGCCAGACCGCCCCCCAGAGACGGAAAGTGGGTTTATTAGAGAGGCTTCGGTATGAGCCAATTTCGTACCTCTATGCTCTTAGGTTTTTGAGCATAATAAATTAGTATCTCTTAGAAAATGGTCTTAATTTTCAGGTTGGGTTCACCTTTCATGAGAGTGAATCCCATCTTGGATTGGTCATACAGGTCAGTTCAGTAGATCAAAGTTGTATGTGCATTTCTTTTCAAAATACTCGTATACATCTCTTTCCTGAATAGTTCTGATCATATTTGTGGTGTGCTATAGCAAGATCTTTTTTGTTATGATATTTTATCTTTCTGTATTAATATGAGGTCTTATCTTTTAACGTTTCATGGCAGAGATAGTTGGGCCTCTTAGTTGGGCCTCTCTCTTGACTTGCAAGGTTCCATACTGCAGCCTCTATGATCAAGGGTAAATCTTTACTCCATGCTTCAAATTTCTTCAGAAAAAAAATGTTAAAACTTATAGCATCTACTTAATTCTATTTTGCTTATATATTATGTTTCATGTACATATATGGAAGCAATAAATTTGGTGGCCCTATTCTTTCTTTTCCTTTACGGATTGGGAGAAGGCCATTAAATAAGCTCAGCCAGCCCATTTAATTAACTAAGCATGGACAGCCCAATTCAAGCTCAATATTATATAATATTATGAAAGCTTTATATTATAATATTATATACTTGTTGTTGTAATCCTAATTAATTTTATTTAATATTATATTAAGAATACATAAGAGAATATTTATACCATTTGAAATGTTCAAGATTGAAAACTTCAGTGTTATTGAAATAAATATGCAATTATCTTAATGAATATTAAGATAAATTTATATATTTATGTATTTATTAATATTTTTTAAAGTTAATTTTTTTGCACTAACTTTTATATATATATATATATATATATATATATATATATCAAGCTTAAAAATACCATTTATAAAAATAATTAATCTATAATTTATAAGCTTAATTAATTAGACAAAATGGGCCTCACACTTTCGAAATGAAATGGGCCGATCAAATCCACAAATTCTTGGCCCATTCTGAAGGCAAGACAAACATAGACAATCTACCACTAACAACTCCTATTAAAGGCGGCCCATTGTTCACAATATGTACAGAAGATTAGCCTCATTTTAGGGTTAAACATTCCATCTCATCTGCGGCGTCTCAAGCTCTGAAACCCCAGAGCATCTTCTTCATTCCTCTCAGAAGCGACGTCTCTACCACCACTGAACCTTGCCTCTGAAGAGGCGCCTCCACCAAAACCCATTTCTCTTCAAAATCCAATGCTCCATCATCTCATGCCATGGCATGACCAATCTCTAAGCTAAGCCTAGAAACAACTACACACATACAGACCCCTCTTTCTCTAAACCGAACATACACTCTGTCCCCTTCTTCTCAAAATCACCGTCTCTGCCAGCATCTGCCAAAAGCAGCCCGATAGTGAACTCCCTAGCCGCTGCCGCCGGCCAGCATCAGGTTGATTCTTCGTCTTCTTCTTCTTCCAATCTCAGTCAAATTAAACACAGATAACAAATGCAACCAAAAACCCAACTAAAAAAGATTTCGAAAATTGAAACATTACAAAATTTCAAAATAGATAAATGTTACAAATATGAATCTTAATTACATATTAAGGCTTTTTTCGTCACTGGACTAAATTAAAATTGAAAAGAAAAATTAAGACATAACTTAGAACATGCATAACATAGATTTTCATAGTGGACCGAAAGAAAGAAAAAAACCCAACAACATATTGAAGAATTTGTTCACAAGTGGGATTGTCTGATTTTGTTCATTGGTATTTATAGATAATTGCTGAAGGGTTTTGGCTGTTTTTTTAATATTTGAATTCAAATCTGTTACGATTTTCGAAAATATGGTTCAGAGATGTGTTAGAGTTATTGAAATTCAAATCTAATTTAGGTACAAATGAGTCAAAATTTACTGAATAAAGGCAGGCAAAACATGTGTTCATATCCTGGTCAATCTATTAACCACTGGTTTCTAAATATTAACAACTGGTTTCTTACTATTACTAACGCTTCTTAATAATCCCTAGGTTTCTGACTTGCTCTCTTTCTCTCTCTCTCCGCCTGCAGTGGAGGCTTGAAAAGCTTCAAAACTTGGAGCTTATGCCAAGTTCTTTGCACAACAGATAATACACAGAGGCTAGAGTGGCTTATTCGGGAAGACTCAAAATACACAGGCTACAATGTCTTCTTCGGGAAGACTCAAAATAAAGAAAAGAAAGGCTACAGTGTCTTCTTTGGGAAGACTCGAAAGAGAGAAAAGAAAGACAAATGTAGCTTTGTTAGGGGAGTTTTGGCAGGTGTCGCTTTATAACATCAAGCTTTGTTATAAAATTTTATGTTATGTATCAGCTTTTTGTAAAATAAGCTCATAATGAATTCTTGATCTTTCCTGCCAAAATGGCATTTTCGTTATTTGTCCAAAAACTCCCCTTTTATATATGTAATAGATAACTTCCATTTTAAAATATATATTTTTTCATAATTTAAAGGATATTTCTTTGTAGAGATTTTACTATATATACTTTCCACTTTCACGAACATAAAATTCAGTTTAATGAATGACTTATATTTATAAGCATTGACTCGTTTGGCTGAGAGGCTGAAACTTGGGGGCCGATTTCGTATTAACAAAGTGAACAACATTATAAAACCAGAACCGTCTATCTGGCCCATGCTTGTAATTATATGTATATATGTCAGCCAGTTTCATGCCTAAACCGATTTAAGGTCAGTTTATTATCAATATGTATGTCACTATCAATAATGCATTCGAGCAAATATTTTAAGGGAACTATACTATTTAAAACTAATTATATATATATATATAGTTGAGTATTTTAGTACTAGACTTTTTCAAATCTATTCTTTTAAACTAGAAAGAATCAAACAAGTTAACTTAGATTATAAAAATTATCAAGATTTTAAAATATTCTAAAATTTTAATTCATTGTAATAAATTATCTGTATAAGTTTTATTTATTTAAACTAATCCTTAATAGTAAACTTATTCTGACTTTACAAAGTAGAGTATTAAGGAAAAATAGTATCATCCACAGACAATTGTTATTAACAAAATTGGCTACATATATGCTCCATTACATTGCATTCGAATGTAAATTGCATTCGGATAGTAGCTCATACTATATATTCGGGATTGGTTGTGAATTCGACCGTCGATGCCCTGCCAGCACATACCTTTTTGAAGATAGGTGAATGGTGTTAGGGTAGATACTGAAGAACCCACTTCGAGCTGCTTGTGTGTAACTTTATTTCCCAATTAATGAGAAGAAAGTATTTCGTTGCATTAGTTTGTCTTTTATATTATGTTAATTTCATTCAAGTACTTATAAATGCACAAATGAGTCCAAGTCTTCTGCATTGTAGGGTGAATGATGGTTGTGTCATCACTAAATTTTCTCTCACCCACCGTCTTACATAAGTAAATAAGATTTCAGAACCTATATAGGAAATGAATTACCTATCGCTCACGGTTGCAGCGTCGGACCTAAATTCTCGTAACCTTGGGATGACAAATGACACTGGTGTGGTATAACACTAAAATGATCGTAGTGAGATAAGTTCTTCTTGCTGAGCACAGAAAGAACGAAACCTCAGAAATTATTATTTCTTAATCTTTGCAAATAACATTGAGCATACGAAATTGATATTTATTGTTTTAACTTGTCAATAGGTGAAAGATTTTCGTAACCCGAAGAAATCCTGACATCCCGCACAATGGTAATTAATGTCTAGTGGTGCTAGAATTGTTATTGCATTGAATCGTGTCCTGGCTGAGCCCGAGTTGATAATATCCCAATAGGTGTTTGATATAAAGGTTTTATTGTACATAAAACTGGCCAATTGGAATTTAATTCCCAATACAATAAATAATGATCTCGAACTAGACAACTATTGATAAAATATATTAATTAATTGAAACCAACATCAAGTTTTAATTAATTGATGGATGTTAGAAATCTTAAACACGAGGAAAAAATTAATTAAAAAGGATCCCAGATTATTCTTAATTTGGTTTTGGGATGGGAGTTCAATAATAATTTTTATAATGGTCCAAATTAATATTATATTAGGCTGAAATTAAATTAGAGCTCAATTTAATTAGATAAGCTCATTTGAAAAGACCAAGCCCAAGCCCCTTTAATCCCTAAAGATCTAGCCCACCTAAATTCTAAATAATGGATGAAAAGGAAAAAAAGACCGCATATTTTATTTTTCTACAGTTTTGAGATTTACGTTTTTTCTCTTTTTTTTCTTTTTCATTCTCTAATTCCATAACCTTGAGAGATTATTGTCCACCCAACACTCAATGATTAAAATACGGGAATATATTAGACGATTGAGGGTTTAATAACAATGACAATAAGCAAAGAATTCGTTTTATGGAGAAGGAACGAACCATCTCGATCTTTGGAGATCGCTTCAATAGGTAAATTCTTACATCCGTAGAATGAGCATGTTTAGGATTTGTTTTCTAAAGCATGCCTTATATGTGTTCTAGTATTCATAGAATTTTATTTGATTGCATGTTCTCGAATTCCTACGTCATCCGAGGATCCTTGAGGTAAGTGGAAATTCCTTCACAAATTTTCCCCATCAAATGGCCCAGGACGTTGATGTCATTGTTTGACCTACCCACGCCAAAAATGCATGTCAAATCCATAAGCGTTGGTCAGCAACTGCTTCGAGGATGATCGTCGGTTGTGAGCCCTTACCAATGCATACAATCGATGTTTCCTAACATTACGGGAAAGTCGTGACGCCTCTCGTGAAAATTCATCAAATTTTGGGCATCCTGCACCATTGGCCTTCTCATGTATGTATCGCGAAATGCTTCGACAACCCCATATGACAAAATCGTTTGAGGCACTCCCATCCAGTTAAGTCAGCAACGTATATGCACTCGTCGAATTGGTCCGGAGCGCCACTGTACGCGAGCTACCAAATCGCCACTGTGCACTTCTGCAGTGAGGAGAGTCTCTCGCATCCAAGACCGTCGGAGTGCTGCTGGAAAAACTCATCACATCCTGCCAACATGTTACCTATGCGTAGGAACAACCATATAGAACTAGTACTGAGACACAGTTGCACCGAATCGTGGCTCATCTAATAAATAATCATCAACAAGGCGTTGAGCGACATTTTTACTCTCTTAGTGCACGTACATCCTCGATATACGAGGCATCAACAGTGTTGCTGGCTGACTTTCCATGTATTTTTTTATCGCCGAACTAAACTCCCCCAAGACCTGATAAATGGCGTCCCATACAACAAATGAATTCTCGTAAGATGAATACTCATTTTCTCTGTGAAAATTGAAGAAATTATAAGAAATTGGAAGGAAATTGTAGAAATTGAAATAAGATTTGAGGAAACTGAGTGAGAACTAAATAAGAAAGAGTTGAAATTTTATAGATGAGAGTGGAAAAAAGCCACAAATGGTTAGTTTTTTTTTTTTTTAATTATAAATCATGCAAAATCAAAAAGAACAAAGAAAAATAAAAAAGATAAAAAAAATAAATTTTTGCAACGGTTATGCCACGTAGCATTGGTTCATGTGACTTCTCTCGCGCGGCCTGGCCGCTCTGCGGGCCTTGCATGCAGCACGAGCCGCGGTCTATGGCCTGAACCTCCTTCCTGCAATGCGTGCCCTTGGTCGCGTCTCCGTCTCGGCGCAATCGCGGCCCGTGCTGCGGCTACCCTAACAATAAGCAACAATGCCTGCTCGCCCCTAAGCAAACAAAACCCAGTCACACAATCACACATATCAAGAAGAAGATCGGCTAGAACAATAGTCAAAAATAGAAGATTGTTTTTCCTTTATTAGATATTTCCTTACAAGAGCCTTGTGGCTAGTATATATTGTAATGTGCTGATTACCGAAAGTTTATCAATACATATTCAAGAAACCCTATTCTAAAACCTCTCAACCATGTCTCTAATACCAATTAACAAATCACACTTAGCAATATTACTTTTTTTTTTTTCCCCTTTTCATATCTTAAATTAAATACCTGATGGTTGAGTCTCATGGATGAAGCCACCTCCATGATTGATCGGGTCCGTCATAGCCTGAGGGTCAGCCCTAGAGCTCAAAAGCGTCAAATTATTCCGAATACTCTTCAGTTTCTGATTCTGCTACTAGGCAAGGGCGGAGCAGAGCAGCGACAGCGACTTCTCCGTGCCGGTGGGCGATTCGAGCAACGCGTGGCAGTGGCCCTCTCTCTCTGCGTCGAGATCACTCGGTTCATGAACAATGTGTATTTTTTTTTTCGAGGTGTTGGGGTCGGATTTGGGGATGAATTTGGGATTATTAGGGTTCTCCGATGGTAAACTGAGTGGAGAAGTGGAATCCTCTATATATTTTTTCACGCAGTGGAGGTGTTTGTGTGTGTGATATTGGGGAAGGAAAGTGATGAAAAATCTTTTTTGTGAGGAATGTGGCGGGAAAATCTTTTTTTTTTCTTTTTCTAAATTAAGTTTTGAAGTTATTTTTTTGATCTTTTTGACACGGTGAAAGCTTTAAAATTCCCCTTTTTGTTGGTTTTACTTTTTAAATGTGGCTTTCGGTTATGAGGAAAATATTATTTTTAGCCACTCACATAAAATTATAATAAAAAAATGTAATACAAAATTTCAACGAAATTTGTACTTTGCCATAGTAAGAGTTTCCACAATGGTGTTGACTCTTTTTTTTTCAAATTTAATTATAAATTCAAATTTTCATTTTAAATGGATTTTTTATAATTAATTATTTTATTTTAAAACTTATACTAATAACTAAAAATTCATTAGATTGATTTACAAATTATACAATATAAATTAAAACAGACAATTATACATTGTTCATATAATTGATAGTCACGAGTTTTTAATCTCGTCAATTACATTATCAAGCTTCATCACGAATATTGACAAGTCACGAGTTATATTTAAGGCACTTATACAAATAGCACAGACAATCTTGTAAGGCCTTCCTTAAAATAAAAGGGATAGTGTTTAACATGCCATGCAAATCAACCAAAAAAATAATATAACTATAAATAATTTAGTTACTAAATAGCATATGCCAAAATTTAGACATTGTTTTTGAGTGGAAACTATTCTTTGTAATATACATATATATATATAGGATCATATTTATTTTTGAATCATTCCTTATATAATAATTAAAATCAAATTTCAGCCATTCAATTAAAATCTTAGTTGATTAACATTTATGACACGTGACAAAGTTGCATATTTAATTGGAGAGGCTGAGGGCATTTATGTAATTTTAGATTTGTCACGTGTCTAAAATTCAAAACATACTTCAACTCAACAATGAAATATATTTCAGCACAACAATAAACCATACTTTCGCACATCAAGGAATTATACTTCAGCACAACAATAAATCATATTCCAACATAATAAATGTGTGTTGAAAGTATGTTAATCTAAAATTTGAAACGTACTTCAGCACAACAATGAACTATATTTCAACACAACAATTAACTATACTTCCATACAACAATGAATCATACTTTAGCACAATGATAAATCATACTCCAATAGAATAAATGTGTGCTGAAAGTACGATATTTCATTTTTCGTGCAAATTTCTTCATATGAACATATGGAATTAGAAATTCATTTGAATCCTCATAAAATTTCCTATAATTTGATATATGGTATGTGAAAATTTAAATCGAGAGGGTTATATTTATGTAAAGTTTTGAGATATTTTATGAGAGAGAAAGTAGGTAAAATTAAATCTAACATCAACTGTCTAAAATTCGAAACATACTTCAGCGCAACAATGAACTATATTTCAGCACAACAATGAATCATACTTCAACACAACAATTAAAATCTAACACTCGAATTCCATAAATGCCTCTCAGCCTCTCAAATTAAATATGCAGCGCCGCCACGTGTCGTGATCGTGACCGTTCAAAATTCGTATTCAATGGTCGATATTCAGTCTCTGTTCGCATTTAGAAGTGGTTCTTAAATTAATACAACTCTCTCTCTCTCTATATATCGAGAGAGAGAGAGAGAGATTGTCATTTCTGAAATATGGAACGATATAAATAAAAGAAAAACTCCACGAAAGGAAGATTCACAATCCATATAAATCACTTAGTGGAAAATATTTTGAATAAATTACGAATTAGAGCTAGACAATACTTAAACTTAATTAGTATAAACTAGACCAAATATCCAAATAAATGAAAATACAACTCACACATCGTTGAGATTTGAATTAATGACCTTTTACAATAGAAAATTTAAAATTTCAATTTTACCACTTAAGCTAAGTCTCTTGATAAAAAATAAAAATCCTTTAACAAAACAAGGGTCCAATATCATATTAATGTGTGATTTGGTACCCCGTCTCCTATATTGTTTCACCCACTCTTATGAATTATCATATATATGTCGTACATATTGCAGTGATTTAATATATCTAAATAAACATAATATCAATACTTGATATAATGAAAGACGTGTCAAGCATTATTTTCTACTTTATAGTAGAAGAATCTTAGGTCATCATGATTAGTCCATTGGAGGAAAGAGGAAAATAAGATCATACAAATATGATTCTACGCTACATTTCAGGTTTTATATCATCCATGTATCTTTATGTATCCCATGTATACCTACGTTTAAAGGAAATTCATAATTTACGCAGTACTAAAAAGTATTATTTGACGAGTAACATATAATATAAGGTCGTGCATGCAGTGGATTGAGTCTGTGTGCTTGAGAAGTTAAGAGGATAGATGAGGGGAATAAGCCAAAAATGAAACGAATCGTGGGCCGACCACTAAGAGTTAGGGTAATGAAATGGGATCATTTTTTAGCATCCACAAAGAGGAAAAGTAAAAAAATTGTAAGAGTTGGCAATATTTCATGTTGTTGCGACAGCATAAAACATTACTGATAGAACGGTGATTTTCGGGTTTGCTTGTAGGCTAGGAATTTAGAACGACACAAAGGTTTTTACGTGGTTCGATCGTGATTGATCTACGTCCACGGCTCAAAACGTATATCTCTTTTTTATATTAATTGCAGAGAGTTTACAGAATACAGAATATCCAACCCTTTTTCCACTAATCTAGCCTCTATTTATAGTATTACATCAGTCTAGCTCGAATAAATGAGCCATTAAAGAGACTCAGCGGTTACCGAGATCGTGGGGCGGTTTCCTGGATCGTGGCTGGCGGTTAGAAAGTAGTGGAGGTAGTGGGTGGTTGCAGCCGAGCTTCTGCCTTCCTTAGTGCCGAGCTGATTTGCCTTTGGTTCGAACTCCGTCATAGACGAGCTCTTGACCCCTGGTCCGAGCTCCTTCATTGCCGAGCTGTTCTGTTTGTGGGCTGGGACTTTTAATGGGCCGAACTCCTCTCTGTTGGGCTGAACTTCTGGTGGGTCGGGCTGCATATCCTATCAATTACTAACATACATGACATGTGATTCTTTATTATATCTTTTTTATGGTATAACTCATATTTCTCTTTTACAAATAACTAATTTATGTCACGTATATTAATACTATATTAAATAATGTTATGAAAAATGAAATCGGTTTGGTATAAAATGCAGCAGTTTAACTAGCCGTAGAAAAGCTGCAGGAAAAGCAAAAGGCGGGAAAGCAACATTTTTGAAGCAGGAACATTCTGTCACTGTAATTGCACAGCTCAAGGATAAAGTAATTTTGCATCAGATCCAAAGCACATGGAGCTCAGTTGACAACTACCGCATCACGCCACGTGCGCTACCTCCCAGTTTCCTTTCGAAATCCATCGTCGTGGGATTCTTGACTTCACACAAACTCGCAAACTTATCAAGAGTTTGCGTCGAATTGAAGTGCCAGAAAATTAATATGTACAATTTGTCGATGCATGAATATTCCCGATCTACATGTACTTTTCTTCTCATTCAAGTGCAAGAGACAAAGTTTTCAATCGTGCTCAAAATCGAACCACATGACCAGCGATAAATACATGCAAAGAAACAAAAAAGAAATATAGAGAAACGATATGTTCGATTAAACTCTTGATGACAACATTCAAGTAAAACAAATACTATCATTTATCTCTCTGAAACACTCCATTTTCGCCTCCAAAAACCAGGAGAATTACGATGTGATATAGCCACATTGTATAAGTTATAAATCAACTTAAAGGAAATCAATGGAAGACAGACATTATGATAAGGAACATTTTTTTTATTATGCTTTTTGATTAATTATCAACATTAAATATGTGTACGAATCCACTGGTACCTCCCTCCCAGTATTGGAGCATCCTTCATTATGTCATAGTTGTACCTGAAAACAAGCATAAATCCATAGGATTAATTCTATATATATATGGAGTTGTATACAGATAAAACTCCTAATTTTATGTGTACAAGATAACACCATCAACCAAAACACATGTGATGCTATTGAAAATACTAAACAACGAAATGTATTTTGTGATGGAAAAGTAGGAGCCGTTTGGATATTTTTGGAAAGACTAATTCTACCACGCAATCAACATGCACTACTCACTTTTCAGCGAATCGTTTCTGGACGTACTCTTCTGCTTCCGTAAAGAACTCCTCCAGCTCTGCCGCCGAGGGTGTCTTTGCCGCACAAGCTACCGATTTCCTTCGCGGACTCCCCGTCGCTGGCGGCGCTGGTTTTAGCTGCTCTGTCGCCAAAACATGCCTTGAGTCTCCACAAATCTCCAACGATGAAGTCGCCTCTCTGCTGGAAAAAGGATAGCAAGATACAGAATTAGAAAACCTAATTGCATGATGAAGATCATAAGCAAGTTACAGACATAAATACAGCAGATGAAACGGTGAATTTCGGGCGACGAATAAATGCAAAATAATTCAGTGTACATACACCTGAAAGTCAACAGAAACAAGTCGTTGCATTTCAATATGCAATTGCAACTGAAACGGCTGAAGATCAGATCGGATCGCAATAAATGCAAAATAACTCAATTCCTTTAAATTACTCACCTAAAATTAACGCCGGTGGACGTGGGAATCTCCCTTCCAAAACGTTCGGACCGCCCGTTATCAACAGCCTGAAAAACAGCATTAATTAAGAAATCAAAACTTTTTTACGGAAAATTGAATTAGAATTTCAAAACCTTACCTCTAGATCTGGAGATCTCAGTGGCAGCCTTCCAGCTTCCGGCGACTCATCATATTTACAGAAAACGGAGGTGCCGGATGCCGCCGGAGAGGATGCATTCTCCGGCAATTCTGCATCTCCGCAGTACTCATCTCCAAACACACAGTGCAAGCATATTTGCATTTCTTCCGTAGCTCTTCTGTTGTCGCATTTCTTCAAGTACTGCTTCATTTCAGTCTCTGAAACATACACAGACGCATACGTGTATGTGTATTCTGACACAAGCTTATTCATATATATGAGTGCGAGTAGTGCGAGTAATGAGTATGAATATATGTGTGGGTTGCTGATCGGATAGAGCTACATGCCAAAAATGAAAGCTCAATTTAATTTGCCTTCTTTTGCGTCAAAGTATTATAACCTTCCTTGTTAGTCTACTACTATTACTGTTTCTCATTGGAAAAATTTATCTTACTTTATTATTCCAACGTCGGTTAGATTAATCAAGATTAAAAAATTGAATGATAAGTTTTTTTTTTGTAAATTTCGAAGTCCC
The DNA here is from genome assembly GCA_034509125.1 of Monilaria moniliformis. NCBI lineage: Eukaryota > Viridiplantae > Streptophyta > Magnoliopsida > Caryophyllales > Aizoaceae > Monilaria > Monilaria moniliformis. The sequence goes on from JAYDZE010492999.1 coordinate 12,790, forward strand.
TTTTTCAAACAGAAGTTATATTTTCCTCGTTTTTTTATGGAAATAAATAAAAGAATCATAAAACAATTGTTCAAAGGAAAAATTAGTTAACTTGTTTTAAGCTTTGACTGTAAATTCTAGTTGTATTTGCGGAATTAGGAAACATTCCGTATGATGGGCAGGGGCAAATTGGGAATTTGCAAGAAGGCGGATTTAATCTGACGGTAAAGATGCAGCGGTTAAGGTAGCATGTGGTGGTCCTGACTCCGTTACGGTGACAGGCATATGGCCATAAAGATGCCATTACGAGGAATAAGAAAAAGGACTTGTCAAGTCGCAAGCGTAACGAACTTGGTGCATATTTTTAGAATTATCCGTAAAATTTGTAACACGGTAGGGTAGCTCTAGATAATATTATATCACCAGAGAATACAAATTGTAAATAAAAAATGGTGTTAACTTATTTGAAAGCATGTATGTATTGGGATTTGGGATTTGGGATTTGGGAGCTGTGCTGTGCGCCTACTTGTTTGGGAAGCCATTTTAATCTTTGGGAGCTGTTCCATTATTCTCGACATCAAACTGTAATGAATGGCTACCTGCGATAAATAAATATCGACAACTAATTTTCTTATTTGCACACTCGTGATGACAAGTTTGGCATAATTTGTATTCATCTTCACTGTTATTCAACCAAAAATCTTGACAAGATATTTCACCTTGTTTGTTCTCAGAAACTCAACTCCATATTCAATCAAATGCTTATATACACTCTCTTATACCAATAATTGGATCTCTTTAACAGTACTTTTTATATATTATTTTGGATTCACGTACTAAAATAGTATCAAAAAACTTAGTAGAAGCTGCGATTTTATGGTACCTTTTACTAGCTTCTCTCTCCCCTAGTAACCTATATACGTACTGCATTCATGCACGTGCACGCGCTCTCACAAATCAAAATATAACTAATTTTCGTTTTGATAAATCAACAATATCAGAAATTGGGTTACAATTTGCAAACAAAGGGAATAGCACGTTTTCATTTAATTACTAATATTTCTTCATACAAATAAAATAACAATAATAAATTCATGAATGGTTGAGAAAGGAAGCCAGAACTCGGAGACCAGCCACGGCCTTATAGCGCTATTCGGATTTATCAAATTGAAGACGTGGCTCTCTCCTTGAATCTCTACCACTTTGACCTCCCCCTTCCACCCGCTCCGCCCCAACGCCGCCTCATATATAATACCGCCTCCGGAACTTCAAAACGTCATTTCCGGCCACGTAGACTAGCACCCGGCGGTATCCTTCCGATACCCGGTTTCACCAACGGGTCGTTCAGACCCTTGCTATTCGGGTAGGCGTGGAGCCACAGCTTCCGTACTGCGTTTCCGCGTACGCATCTCCCGATTCATTCCTGATCTCTTTCTTCCCCAGAAAAAGAGGGGCAGTCGAGGAACATACCTTGCAGATTGACCCCCGGCTCCAGGCTTTTCTGCCCGACCGGGACGGCCATGCGGCGCGCGATGTTGGCGTCGGCGCTGTCTCCGCCTAAGTAGTTTTTGAGCCATGGGTCGGTCTAGTGAGAGAAAGTAGTCCATCTTAGTGCGAGCCATGCGTCTTGGTAGGCGGTGGGAAGGGGGTGCTCGGGGGCTAATCGGTAATTGACGGAGACGGCTACGATCTGGGCGCTTGCGACGAGGGAGATGAGGTGGTGGTGGTAGGTTGGGAAGAAGGCGGACTCGGTGAAGAAGCCGCCACCGTGGAAGTAGATTAGGAGGGGGAGTTTGCGGCCGGCGTTTCTAGGGAGGTCGAGCCTGGTGGCGAGATTGGGGTTTCGTGAGAAATGGACGTCTTTGGAGCGGACGCCGGTGGTTGGATCGGTGGAGGGCGGAGAGAAATCTTGGCCGATGAATCGTTGGATTGTGCCGTTCTTGTAGACTGTGATGAAAGGGTAGATGTCGTAGAGAATGGGGTCTATGGGTGTGAGGAGTGAGTGGAGAGTGGAGAATGTTATGAAGATGAGCGAGAAACTCTGGCGAGCGACCATGCTTGTAGAGAGAGAGTGAGGGAGGGTGATGTGGATATGAATGTGTCGTAATTCGTAAATGAGGATAATTCGTAATTTTTCTTAAAACTGCTGTGTGCCCATTCTTTTGGCAAAGTTGGCAGGTAACTTTACTGAATCCTTTTCCTCATCTTCCTCCTCTCCCACCTCTGTAACTGTTTCCACCTCTAGCTCCTTCACTTTTGTTGTAGTTTCCACTCTTGTTGTTCTGGAATGCCCCATCCTTTCTCTGATTGGAAGCATGTACAAGATTTGCACTAGGTTGCGAGCCATCTGAAATAATGGAGGATTGCTTGGTAGATTCAAGCCTGGACTCAAAACTCAAGAGCAGTGCACTCACATCTTGCACTGACCAACCATCTGCCTTGGAGGTAATAGCTACCATGACAGAGTTGGTCCTCCAAGAATGTGAAGGATTTGATCTTCTTCAAGCACTCGACAGCCTGCCGAGCCCAACAGATCACAGCATGTTTTGATTTTGTTAAGGTACTCTCTCATGGTAAGAGAATCTTTCTTCATAGTTTGCAACTGCAGTTTATACTGCATTATCTTAGCCTTGGATTGACTAGCAAAACTGGTCTCCAAGGCTCTCCATATTTCCTGAGCTGTGTTGAGTCCTACAACCAGCACCATGGTTCCTTCAGAGAGAGACGATTGAATCCATGCAGAAAGAAGTTGATCTTGGCGATACCAAGCCATAAAATCTGGGTTTGGTTGCATGATATTGGATTCAGGAACCGAAATCATTTGTGGAGGTATGATTTGTTCTCCAGTAAGAAAAGACTCAAGTCCATAGCCTCTAACAGTGTTTAGTATTTGTTGATTCCATATCAAGAAGTTGCTATCAGACAACTTAACGGATATGGGGTGATTTTGTGGAAGAATAGGGATAGGCAAAGTT
>JAYDZE010493110.1:0-34148 GCA_034509125.1 Monilaria moniliformis
AAGTGTTTATATGTATTTATAGTAGCCACATGCATATGTATTCCGATAGGAAGAAGCTATATCTGACCTTTTGAACTCCCAAGAGTCAGATTTAAAATAGATAAGGCTTTTTAGAATTTTAGGATAACGAAATTATTATTTGTCACATTATAACACACACACACACATATATATATCTATATATATCTATGAAATAACCTCTTGAATGTTTGTAGGCTCGAAATTCATGTACCCTAAATTGGACCAATGAGATTCATAATTTCTACCTTGAGAGAGCATTTCGGGACCCTCATTAGGCTCCATAAAATCTTCTTCTAACTCGCACGTGTGGTATATATATGTGGGCGTATAAGGGTGAAATTTGTTTTAATTACAGAACTAAGACTGATAATCGTCTATTAGATATGAAAATCTAGGGGCGAGACTAAATTTAAAAACCAAATTAGCATATTTTGTCCATCATTTCAGCATAAGGAAAATTAGAATAATTTTCATCAATGATCAGCATAGTGTTAATCAATTTTTAGCATAGCATTAACCAAACATATACAATACACAAACTATAACTCTAACAATCAACATATATAATACAATATTGTGGAAAATCAACATAATATTAACCAAAAATCAGCATAGTGTTAGTCAATTTTCAGTATAATGTTGACCAAACATATGTAATACACAAACAACAACAATCAATATGCATAATACAGCATAGAAGAGAAATCAACATAGTGTTAACAAAAAATCAGCATAATGTTAACCAAAAATCAACATACCGTTAACCAAATATATATAATACACAAATAATAACAATCAACACATATAATACAACATAGTTGAAAAATTAGCATAGTGTTAACAAAAAATCATCATAGTGTTAGCTAATTTTCAACATGCCGTTAACCAAACATATATAATGCACAAACAATAACATTCAACATAAATAATACAAAATAGTGGAAAAATCAGCATAGTGTTGGTCAATTTTCAGCATAGCGTTAACTAAGTATAGATAATGCACAAAAATAACAATCAACATATATAACACAATATAGTGGAAAAATCAGCATAGTGTTAGACCATCCACAGCGATGTCCTTTGTTTGTCCGTTCTCTTACACTATTCATCAACTATTTATTGGCTCTACAACACTTTTTATCTCATATCTTTATCAAGAGACAACACTCGCATTCATATATGTTCATTATCTCTTCCCTTGGACTAGTCATGAGTCTCATCTTTTAATTTTTTTTATTAATTTCTTATTTTTTATAGTTATTACATATTCTAATTAAATTAAATTTTCTATTTTATAAAAAATGCAAATTTCGTTAAAATAATAAAAATTACATAATAGAAATCATAATATTACATAATTAAAATTCTAAGATTACATAATTAAAAAAATAAAAAATTACTTAATTAAAATCCTAATATTATATAATTAATTAGAAACTAATTTGAATGAGAATTAAATTGAATTTTTTATTCAATTAAAAATACAAATTTTATTACATATAAGATCATTAAAATTCTAAAGTTATACAATTAAACAACAAAATAAAAACCAAAATAAACAAAGTAAATGAAAATAAACGAAAAATTAAAAAAATAAGAAAATCAAAATAATCAAAATAAACAAAATAAAACAAAGAAAAAAGTGAAATTTAAAAAGTAAACAAAAATAAATGAAAAAACCCAAAAGAAAAACAAAAAATATTAAGAAATTTACTTTAAATTAAAAATTAATGGTGTTGGGTTTCAAACCGAACACCTTTCGTGCTTTCAAGGCGTACATTTCCGCTAGGCTAAGGGAGCTTTTGTAGTTAAAGCAACATTTTTTATTATAAACAAAATGGAAAAAGCTCGCGAGACAGCCCTTGGGTTTTTCCTTCATTCTGAGCGTCCCGTCCCTTGGGACGACCCACAACGCGTCATGTGGTTGTCCCGTCCTGGAGGAACAGGCCACATGGGCCGCATTGTGGATGTCCTTAACAAAAAATCAGCATAGTTTTATCTAATAATCAGTATAGTGTATTATATATGCTAATTGTTATTGTTTCCGTATTTTTCGTGATTATTTATGTTTACCAAAATATCTTTGTCTATTATAAGTTATTAAAATTTGTTACCACGTGGCTTGATTTAAATTTTACGATCCACATTTGATTTCGGTTTTGGATATATATATCTTTCTCACACACACTCTCACACAATCTGTCTACGACTACGAGCTACGAGTATTTACATACAAATTAACAATTGAAAATTGTATGGCTATTTGGATTTAAATCAGAATATTTCATACTCTTACAAAACATTCATCTCGAACACATGTGTTAACAGTCACATGAAATTGTATCTAAATATAAAGAACGTCTTAAGTCTTTTGTGACCATGTTGTGTATAGATTTTCCGAAACCACAATAATTTAGAGCAACGTTGGTATGACAACCATGAATGCGGAGCTTGGATAAGATTCAGACATGTGTGACGTGTGCATTATTTTAACTGGAAAATGCGCTATTGTTGAGATGGGGTCTCTAATAATTAAGTGCCTCATCCATTTTTTTAATTTAGTCTGCCTTTCTCTGTGTCTCACATTTTACTATGTATCTTGCCTTGATTCTGTATATTATTCATATATGATCGTAGGGTTTTTACAAATAAATACGAATTAATTGGTACCATATCATTGGTGGAATATAAAAGATTTGTCACTTATTATATCCTCAAATGCGTGTTCATCTTCCATCTCTCATTGGTTGAATCCAAAAGATTTTATCATATTATTATATTTTCAAATGGGTCTTCATATTCCAAGTGTTAGGTTTTAAGAATTTATATATTTCCCATTTGTCATACGTGTAAGACATGATTTGGTGTTGTGGATAATTACAAGCATCATATTTCAAAGTTGAATTAGACACTACTATTTGATTTTATTTTATTTTTGTATAATATATATGGTACGTACGAACAATTTAAAAAACTTATTATCGCTATTACTATTATTGGGAAAGTCAAGTCTTGTCAATTGTCAAGCATCAATGTTAAAAGGGTTATCTAAAATCAGTTTATTTTTAATACTTTCGAATTTATCTTAGACCATAACCTATTAACCTTTTCTCTAGAGGGATAACCTTAAGAACCTATACGCCATGGAATCTTAGACAATCCACCTAACATTAAAAGACAATCAAAGCATATCAAAATAAACTTTTTAATGAATAAAGGGGTGATTAGAGTTTTCATTAAAAAAATTATTAAAATTTATTGAACCCTAATTCGTATCACTACACCATGCGCATGTCCGCATGGGAGACGAGCTCAAGTGGTAAAACTAAGGAAATCAAAGCAAGTTGGTAAAAACTACTAAAACACAAGAAAATAATAAAAATGGATCTTTACAAATTGAATGCTATATTACTCCTTTGGTTCAAACCTTAATAGTTATAGCCACCAAGAAAATAAAGCCAAAAATAAGAACTTAAGATACCATTTAGCGTAATCAAAGTCGGCAGGTTAATAGGCCCACTTTGAGCCCAGTAAGGTGTAAAGCTATTGAATTTTTTTTGATAGGCCGAACAAAAAACTTAGCCCAATAAGATATAAAGCTTTGTCATAAATTAGATTGACAGCATTCATTTGAAATATTAATATCTTTTTTCAAGACTGGGGCGCGAGACCCGTGAAATTTGATCATTGGACCTCTCTGTTATAAAACATGACCTCGTACCATTTGATGTCTCCGAAAAAACACTAATTTTTAACTAAAAAATACTCTTTAACTTTTATTTTACTTTTAAACGCAGATGGTCGATTTATATTTGAGGCGTTACTAGGCTGCACCTCGAAAAATTCATATGCACATACGTGATGCACATAAATTTTGTGCAAGTTTTTTTTTAAAATTATTTCTTTTGCCAGATTACTCATAAACGAACATATTAATTATGTTTTTCATTTCGTACTTTATTGATTTCTGTTAAGATTTATGTATGTGACCTTTTATTAATCAATTACATTGTGTAATTTTTGAATCTAATATTTACATAGCCAAAAATCTTTAACAAACACTAAATTTACGAAGCGAAGAAGTAATTAAACACGACATCAGATACAAAGGTGACACGTTTTTAATTTTTCAGAAAAGCCAGAAGCACACGCACTACGATTACTAACACTCTCTTTCCGGTGCGTTCCCCCACAATTCCATCCAATTTCCACTACTCAACTCCATTTCTGTAGATTGAAAATGAGAAGTAACCGTGCGAGTTTTATTGGCGGAAGCACGACTACTTGGTTGAACCCCACAAATCTCAAGAGCACTCATTAACGGAAATCTTGGGCTTCACTTCCCGCAGTTCTTCTAGTTCATTTCTCCCATATCTTTCAGTTTTCTTATTTATTCACATCTTATTTTCCGGCAAAGAGGATCGTCATAAGATGGGTTCTCTGGCTTCTCTGCATTCAGTCAGTAGCATTCGGGGCTGCTTCACTAAATACCAGGTATATACTCACAGAACTGGAGCGTGTCACACATTTCTACAACTTATTCATTTTAATTTTAGGAAATCGGTTCAATTTTGTAGCTTTAAGCATTCTGGATTTTGGGTTCTTTTTTTCTGGGATAGAGTATGAAAATGGGTATTGATAAGTGAATTTTTTTAAGGATGAAATCAAGAATTCAACGGTTAAGAAGCTTTGTGTTAGAGCATCTGTTGCTACTTCAGTGCCACAGAACTTACAGGTTGAAGAAAATAAAGCCAATAAATTGGAAAAGTTCCGAATTGGTGTGCTAGGGGCGAGTGGCTACACTGGTTCTGAGGTATGGCATGTGCATTTGCATACTTTTTTTTTTCTTCTTTCTAATTATTGTATTGTGATTCATTACAGTGTGTTGTTAGTAGTAGCGTAAAGGATGCTGTCTGTATAATTGTATGTGCTTGTTTTGGCCTTGTTTGACTGGTGGCCGAAACCACGAGTTTGAAATGGAAAGTTTGATGTGTTTGTGTGTGTGTGTGAAGATATGCTTGTTTGATGTATTGAGAAGGCAGCATTGGCTAGTGTATATAAGATGCTTCTTCTTCTCCTCGGTGCAGATAATTAGGCTGTTGGCAAATCATCCCAACTATCAAATAACGCTGATGACAGCAGATAGGAAAGCTGGCCAATCCATTGGATCAGTGTTTCCTCATTTGGTCAAGCAAGTATGTTTAATGGCTTGAGTTTCTTAATGAAATTTTCAACCCTCCTTTTGTTATGTGTATAATGTGTGTTGTGTAGTTTGCTCCAAAATGTGTCATTTGAGCATCAACCTTTTCATATTACTCCATGTTTACAAATATCTCAACTTTGCTGATAGCTTAATATCCATAAATTAGTTTCTAATATACTCAAGTTATGTATGAAATTCTGAAACAAATGTGATTCTATAGGATTTACCAGATATGGTTGCTGTTAAGGATGCCGATTTTTCAAATGTGGATGCTGTGTTCTGTTGTTTGCCTCATGGCACAACTCAGGTTCCTTTTGATCTCCTTATGTCCCACTAATTTTACAGGCAAAATTGATACATTCAGAATTCATTTCTGGTTTGCATTTGCAATCTTGTTACCTGTTTCATACATTTGGACTGTTGCTTCATGGTCATCGTAATGCATCCTACAAAAGTAATACATCCTGTTTTGGCAGGAAATCATCAAAAGTCTACCAAGTAGGTTGAAGATAGTCGATCTTTCTGCGGTACTTCCTGATTCTTGACATATTATTTGTCTTTCTCCTCTTATTAGTGATATTCTTGAATACTATGTAAGGGTACACACCATATGTAAATTATTTTAGGAAATTTGGCTTATAAGTGTAGTCAATCATATTAATGGTTATGCAGGACTTTCGCCTTCGTGATGCCAATGAATATGAGGAATGGTACGGTCAGCCGCATAGGGCACTGGAACTGCAGGTCAATATTTCTCTTATGTGTCTTGATTGATGACTAAATATTCAATGTTCACAGGGTTCTTTTTTAAGCATGCTTACATCATTTAACTCAAGAGGAGGTTGTTTCCTGTCTGTGACCTCCTTTCAAACATTACGAAAAATCGGAAGAGGAAAAAAAAAAAAAAAAAAAGGACATACTGTACTTGATCAATTTTCTGTGCATCCTAAATTACCTGTGCTGGTAAATGCAGAATGAAGCTGTATATGGCTTGACTGAGATATCTAGACCTGAGATTGAAAGTGCACGCCTAGTTGCGAATCCTGGCTGCTATCCAACTTCTATTCAGCTTCCACTTATCCCATTGATAAAGGTTGGCTTTACATACTTAGGTCTATCATTGATCATTTGCATATTGAGTTTCTGTTCTAACAAGGATGTAAATATTCTGTGGTGCAATGCAATAACCCAAGGGTGACCTTTTCACTATCTGGGATAGAAGTGAATTCTATGGCCTGAGTCATTATAGCATTGCTATCATCATGAAAAATAATACATTGCCCGTGCTTTATATCTTCTAAGATATGTAGTTAATTCAAAGCATAGGAGATTAAGCTAGATGCCTTGATCATGTTCCTTTTATGGTAGGGAGAGCTTGTATTATCTAGTCCAAGACACACAAGACACAACCGAAACACTGATTTTCCTCTTTCCTGTATGTGTTCTCAGGCTAATCTCATTCAAGTTGAGAACATTATTATCGACTCAAAATCTGGTGTTAGTGGAGCAGGTTAAGCCACCGTGCACATATCTTTGCTGTAAAAGTCAATTGATTTCAGACTTATATAGTGTGAGATTAATTGGCTCCTCCTATATAATACAGGCCGTGGAGCTAAGGAGGCTAATTTGTACACAGAAATAGCAGAAGGAATACATTCCTATGGTGTAACCAGGCACCGTCATGGTCAGTGAATAATTTTTGTATGCCCTATTGTAAATCTCATGGCACGTCTATTGCAATGGGAAATGGAAATTTACTTTCGTTGTGACATTTTATGTGGGAAGTCGACCTGCCTTCTCTTGCTGGCATATTATAGAAAGAACTGATCAGGGTTCATACCAAATTATGTATCATGAACAAAATCCTGTTTCCAATTATCATTTCTGCACTATGAGGAATTAACTTGTTTGAATTTGGTGACTTCCACTCCAGTGCCAGAAATTGAACAAGGACTATCTGAGGCTGCAAAATCCAAAGTTACTGTCAGCTTCACCCCACACTTGATGCCAATGGTATGACTGCTCTAGGATCAACATAATTGAATATGACTATAAGTAAATTATTTATATCCACAATCACTACTATTAATATCTCCCCAGAGTCGTGGTATGCAATCAACTATTTATGTGGAAATGACCTCTGGAGCATCTATTCAAGATTTACGCCAACATTTACGGCACGTTTATGAGGTAAAATGGCTTTTTTTTGGCACTGTATAAACCTCTGATACCATAGATTTACCAATTTCAGGTTTATATTGAGCAGAATCGTATGGTATTTTAATATTTTCCCTATGTTTGCCTCACTGATAGCTGAAAGTTTAATATCTGGAAAAATCTAAAATTTTCAGCCTTCTTTTGTTACTCCTAGGTTGGAAATAACTGAAATTACTGAAGAAAGAAATTTAGGGAAATGCTAAAGTATAGAAGAATGGCCAAATATATTAATCTAGCCTAATAAAATCCTTTGTTTTCAAATCTAACCCAATAATTGAATATTGACAACAAAAATTTAATAAGTTAATTTTCTTTTCAAATCTAACCCGAGTCAACTTTTGGACACCTTGTTATCAAGCCAGCAGCCAGAATATCTTATTTTTATGTTGTTAATTATATCTCAGTTGAAAAGCAATGTCATATTTCGACTGCCGGCTTGATAATAAGATGCCAAAAGTTGATGGGCTAGATTTGAAAAGAAAATCAATTTATTAGGTATGTTTTTGTCAATATTCATTTATTGGGTTAGATTTGAAAACATAAGCTTTTATTAGGTTGGATTAGTATATGTGGCCTAAAAGAATTGATGCATCTGAATATGGCATTGATGATATATATAAGCATTTCCGATGATATATCTCCTTAAAGTTGATTTCTTGGTACCAGAGAAGATTATTCGTGTCATAACTTTGTTCTTTATGAAAGCACAGAAAGTGCTTATCTCATTATTTTTTATGTGGGAGAGGAACTGAGCTGCTGATCCGTTACGTACAACTAATACATCTCTCTCTACGTTTACAGAAAGAAGAATTTGTCGTGTTGTTGGAAGACGGCCAGGTTCCTCACACTCGACATGTTAGAGGATCCAACTACTGCTTGATGAATGTATTTGCAGACCGAATCCCAGGAAGAGCGATAATCATATCTGTTGTAAGTTTGAAATAAATTCTTCCTCATCGATTACAATGAACGCTCCTCCCTTTTACCTGAGATGAAACTTACGCTTACTTTGGCTGAACTCTGTGATGCAATGCAGATCGATAACCTTGTCAAAGGAGCATCAGGTCAGGCTCTACAGAATCTGAACTTGATGATGGGAATTGCAGAGGATACGGGACTCCTTTCGCCACCTCTGTTTCCATAGAATGGTGAAATACTAGAAGCTCAAACAAAGATAAGCTGGAAATTTGTTTGTAGCATGTCGAAACACTCTAATATTAGCTGTTTCTGTAGGTGTTTTGCATTTGATATCGCGGGAGGAAGATCGTTTAGCTGTACTGAAGTTTTCTATGTGTTGAGCCGCTGCTTTCTTGAAAGACTTCCAAAATTCGATAACTCTCTTGTCTCGCAGAGGGATTGGTTTTTTCTGCGTTTCATGTTGTTTTGATTAATTGAAATGGTGTGTTGTTTTTGCTGTAAACCAGATTTTGATCTATGATTGGAAGACGATAGAAAATAGAAGATGGTTTCTTGTTAGTTTCATTATTTTCTCATGTATGGATTAATATGGCAGATGTTTACTTGATTTTGAGTAGTTGATGTGGATTTTCTCCTCCAAAAATTGAAAAACATATAATTATTTGTCCCTTCCCATTTATCCTCTTTCCTCCCGGCTTCAAACCGAACTTCCAAACTTATGCTTCGCTTTTGCGCCTATCGCGATGATGATGGTGACCGTATTGGTTTAGGATTAACCTTGGATTTGTGTTGATCGATGAGATGAAGTCTGTTTACGGGGAGATGTTGGATGACGGGAATGTGTATACTTTTAATATGATGATTAATGATTACTGAGGCTCTACAAATTTAACCTCATGATGAAATTCCTCAGAATACAGTCGGTCCTTGTAAATTAATATTTCGAGATGAAGATGTCTTCGAGCATTTGGTGTTAGCTGGGTTTGATATTATGACACGCATGCAAAAGAAAAGGCATTCTCGCGTTGTTCGCGTTAAGTGTTACTAAAAAAGAAAAGGTAAGAATAAGAGAGAATATTTCATTTTGATTGTTTAAATTGTATTTCGATGGAAGATTGAATATTTAGAAACAAAAGGCTAAGTAATCAAATTAAAAGGTAGAATTCTAGTACATAAAATTTGAAGCTTCATTAATTGTTTGAAACTTGACAATAAAAAGGAAAAAAAAAAGTAGAACAGAAACAGAGGACAAAGACACGACGACTCATCCAAAAGGAGCACACCTTTCTGGAGATCCCTCTAACAAAAACCCTTTTCAGGAATATGACCAAATAGTTTCCTTCTCAAATTTTCTTGAAAATATTTTATGGGACTTCTCAGATTATAATTCTTTGATACCCACTGCCTGTTTTGCTGATTATACCTCAGAAGACATGGCGCTCAAGCTCAATGCTTCGGCTGTGTACTCACTGCAGGTTCTTATTCTCTGTTGCCTTGTGTAAATTTGTACGTGAAAAACAAGCCTTGCCGTTTACCAGTTTTATATTCTCGATGTACATTTTTCTGATATGGGAGTTGGAGCGGTGGGGTTTTTCTGGAATTACGGGAAAATCTTGAGTATATTTATTGTTTATCAGAATTTCGTCAAAACTTATATGGGAGTTGGGGTGTTTGTGCGTGCGTGCTAGTTTGTGCGTGCGTGCTAGCGGTGGGGTGTTTGTGCGTGCTAGTTTTATTTTCTCCAATGTAGTGTGTAGATAATGAAGGTTTCAAGTTTTTTATCAGTTATAATTGGGTGATTAATTCATTCTTTTGGTCACTTGTAGAACTTATGTCTTGCTTACATGGTGTTTTTTAGTTTTTAAGATAAGTTATGTACTTTCATTCTTGTGCTGATTTGCTGACCTTTTGAATCGATGTAGATTTTAGAGTAGACGATAAATTGCATCAGTGAAATACTTAATGTGTTGTATTGTTACTAAGTTTGCTCCCGTGTGTTTCTTGCTAAATTTGAAACTTAGTTACACGCACAAAGAGTTTGGTGCTGCTAATTGAACAAGCTAGTCTTTTGCTGCTGCTGCTGCACTTCGGTTCTTGACATTTGACATTACTCTTAGCATTATCGTAGTAGTCTTACATGAAGTGTCAAATTTGTATACAGAACCTTCAATTACGTCATACAACTCAGAGCTCCTTATGGAGCTTCAAACCAAATCCATTGTATCAGAATACTCAAAGAATTTCGTGCAGTATGAATATGGCTGCCAACCAGCCAGGTGATCCTAAGAAATTAAGCATCAGTCATATTGTGGACAAGGCAAGAAGCTTGTGGGATAGTTCTCCCCAGCCGGTCAAGACCTTTCCTTGGAACAGGACATTATATCTTTTCATTCAACTTGTTGTCGACCTTGCCTTAGCAGTTATCAGATTCCTAGCCATTCCTGTATTTTCTATTACATCAATCAGCGAAATGTCTTACTGTGCACATGAAAGGAAGCTATACCTTATCCCACTTCCATTTCTAGTTGGTGTCGCTGTAGCCGGGGTGCTACAAAATGCTGCTTTCGAGTCGTCTTCGTATCTCAAGGTAAATTTACCCCCATCTTATGAAATTGTTTTACATTGAATTTTGAAATCTGCACGCAGAAATGTAATGCATTCCCGTAGTATGGCTATGTAAAATGCTTGTATGTGTGTGAAGAAAACCAAGCAGTGGACCAGATACATATAGATGGGACTGTGACCTAAGAAGGTGAATTTTCACAATTGTTTACCTAAGAAATGCATAGTACCTTCTACACCAAAAGGGAACATGCCCTGTAGAGAACAATAAAACACTTTATTGTCACAAAGGGAATGGAAATAAATTTCGTGGCGACTGGCGAGTCCAAAGGTGTTTTCTGTTGGAGTATCTGTATGGTATTGGCTACAAAAAGTGATACCATGGCCGTGGAAGTTGAACAGTTGCTCATCTTTTGATTTTGCTTATGTTTAGCATGTGAGGAATACAATTCCTCTGCATAGTTATCTATTACTTCACTTCTTTATGACTGTAGCTGGAAACATCAAATGCCATAGTATTGTGCGAGCAACTCCAGGGTTAATAATAAACTATTACAGTGTTCTAGCTCAGACACAGCACTTTTTCTGAACACAAAATACTTTCTTTTGCTTTTGGTCTAAATTCTATTGCAGTATTGTAGTAAGTGGTTTAACTTTTTGCGTCCGTTTGTTTCTTCTTCTTTTTGTTGTCCAGTTTCAGGCCATTTAATTCAATGTGTCCTAATCATGAAATATAGAACCAGTGATGCATTTGTGTTTCTAAATGTGTTTCTTTTTGTATTGCTTTTAATTGTGATTGCAGTATGCAGAAGTCCCGTGGCATCTGATTGCTCTTCTAATATCCTTTGCACTGCTCAAGTTTCCTGGCCCTTATTACCCATATTGGGGCCGTATATTCATTCCTCACCTGGCAAACGGAGCAATTTTGAGGACCTTGTGGTTCTTGTTTCTGTGGTTCCGGAAGCCCCAAAGGCACCAGAAAATAACCACGTCGGTTCTGTAGCTGACAGTCCTGAAGCAGACACAGTCTCATAGCATCGTAATCCCTCAACAGGTAATACACACGATATATTGAATTTGGTAATGTCACCTTACAAAAGTGAAAGCTAGTGTTTTATATTTGTGCATGTGCATCTCTCCGCATATTTTCAACCATTTTTGTCTGTAAATTATGTATATTACTCGTTATGTTTTTTATCCTAGGTTGGAAGGTATGGACAAATCTTGATTTATTTCTGGATTTGTACACAGGTGTAGATGCAGTTCAGCTCAACTATTTGGAAGAGGTTTATGTTTTGTCCTACTGCAAAAAAATGTTTGATATCATAGTAGTAATGATCAAGACTGTTTCTACTTTTCTCTCTATTCTCGAATGGAATGCCAAATATAGTATAGTTTTCACACCATTCAACTCCTGCCCTGCATTAAATTTGGTGAGGGTGGTCAAGGCATTATTTTATTAATGTTCAATTATTTAAGAACATGATTAATAACAAAAAAAAGTCTCTATATTACTTTTAATGTAGTTAGATTAACTAATTTTGATAAATAAACTAGCAATTGAATTAGATAATGAAGTCACATCACAATTAACAAGTTAGTTTATTATTAATTGTTATATTGCAACCAGTTAAATGATTTTTTTAATTTTTCGGAAAGGACGTCTTTCTGAACATGGAATTTCATTTCATCATTACGCATATATGCATAATCTATATAAACAAAATTTTGACATAACAATTTGATAAAATTGTAATCTAGAAACAAAACTCAACATCAGAATCCATAAATTAAAATCCATTCATCGCAAGGGAGTAATAGTAATTTTCATTTATTTAACAATGAATGTACACGACACGACTACAATTACAATTCTTCAATCAATCCATCTGATTTTACAGAGAACTAAACCCAGAGCTAATAACCAAAAGGGTTTGTTTACTAAACCCACTCTACAGACAAATGAGCACACATCTGGAACAGTTTCTAACAATAATTTACAAACATTGATTTATATCTTATAACCATCAACCAGAACTTCCCGAGAAATCGCCTGAAAATCCACTCCCATATGATGCAGAACCACCAGTTCGCGAACTAGTACCACCGGTACGAGAACTAGCCCCACCAGTGCGGGAACTAGTGGCAAGCGCTTTCTGCAGTTGCCGTATCTTGAAAGCATCTTTAGGTAGTGGTTGGCTTTGGATAGTAGACGTGTCATCATCTTCTTGCCCTAAGAAGATGCAATCATAGCTTAATCAGGATGATTTTGGTCACGGTAAAACCACGATACTACATTTAGCAACTTAAAACTAATCCCATTCAATTCCTCCTCAACCCTATGGGCAAAATGAAAATTTTAACCTTGCTACACTTCTCTGTACTAGTTGAATTTAATTATTAATAGTACATTTCAATAGATTACATCAAACAATTGAGAAAGATCACATGCATATTTAGCACATTGACACATGATCATCATCATTCAACCCTAATCTTGCACTAGCTAAATAGGGCAATCGGTGAATTTTTCAACTATGCAAAAGATCATGTTATATAACAAGGAATCATAAAATATATTAGCACAATAGCAGAACAGGAAAGAAATAATAACATACTTTCTGTTCCTTTCCTCTTTCCAGTTTGTCTATCTCTCACTGGTCTTAATTTGTTCGAACCAGATACATCACTGCCGCTTGGACCAGGTCCAGATGGCAGCTGTTGAGATGCAGTGAGTTTTGCACTAGGTGATGGTATATTGCTTTGCAAACATATGGATATTACAAAATCAACGTCGGGAGATGGACCTAAAATTGCAGCATGAGAAATTGGTGATCATAGCAATATGAGACAGCGTGAATAGATAATAATATTTAGTATTCACGTGTACAACCTCCCAGCAGAAAACTTTAACTGGTCATGCTAACTCATTTACATAGAAAAAAGCTTGTTAACATACAAGATGAACTTGACACAATTCAGCTCGTGAGCTCATGACCAAGCTCATAATGTGAGCTAGATTGAAATACAAAATTATTAATTTGATACAACTCATATTTTTGTACTCTACTTAGTAAGCTATATATTGTTACACAAGTTGACCTTGTTTTTTGTTGTAAAGAAAATAATGAGTTTTAGTAATTAAATTATACTCCCCCTGTCCCTCTCGAAGTATCTCATTTCTTTTGGGCACAGGTATTAAGAAAACGGTGATTGGAGTATTAAGTGTATGTCGCATGTGTTTTTAGAGAGAGAGAAAAAATGATAGGCAATTAACAACTAACTACACAATTAAAAAGCCTTATTATTTCCTAAAATGGAATGGGACAACTCAAAAAGGAAAGTGAGACACTTCAAATGGGGAGGAGGGACTATTTTATTAGGTAAACTAATTAATCGTTTATGAAAAATGATGAAAATTTAAATGTACATATATCTTTAGAAAGCTTGTTTTAGTTTTGATTAAACTCGAATAGTCAAGTGATCCTTAAAAAAGTTCGGCAAATGAAGCACTAGTTTGATTCTATAATGAACCAGTCGAGCTTGAGAGTACAAGTCATCTATGAGAGGAAAAAGACACTGCAGCTGGGACCAAAACCCATCCTTCACTCAGCGGAAAAACAAGGTACAATTATGAAGAAAATAGTTCAGGTACATACCTTCAACAGCTGGCAAATTTGATACAAAGACCGCTAATGTTGGAGGTAAGGATTTCAGCGTATCATTGATTCCAGTTGCTCCTCCACTAATACCATTTGGCAACGTGCTTGATACACCTGATACCATGGGGGTAGTGATCCCTGCAAGGTTTACTTTGTGAAACTTAATGGCAAAGAAATTTATCTGATACTCATTTCAAAAATTAAACTCACTTGAGGTAATAATTAATTCAATCAGTAAAGCACTATGGTCTTTATTGCTAAGGATAGAAATGATCAGGCACACACATTTCTTATAAATAGGTCACATTCCTAAATGGTATAAGATGAGATGTGGCTACAATGGTCAGAAGTGCTTCAGGCATAAGCCAAATCAGTATTACACAGTTCCACCAGAGAGATCTGATTTCTCTTTTTTCTAGAACTACTTAAGCCAGGATACACCAGAAAATCCATATTTATAACACCCTGTTCTGAACCTAAAAATTATCATCACTCAGAACCATTTTTCTATCACAATTTTCAGCATATATCAATATCAGGAGCTCTCTCGTTGATAATGGGAAAGAATGTTTAGAAGATAGAAACAGGATAGTTAGAAGAGAACTCTTGAACTGATAAAATACCATCTAAGAAATGCTGTTCTGTAAAGGTAACAGGAATATCTAGCTCATACGATAACTAAACAGATATAACTTTCAAGCTACTCATTTTCAAAAGGTTCTGCAGAGTTGTCCAGAGGGTATCAAACACTCACTCTCTTGCTCATGAGAACTTCAAGTTGTAGCTTCTATGAATTTCACCAAACTAAAGTATCTATAAATGGTTTAAATCAACTATAACAAGAAACAAAATGTATATACCAGGCTTTTGTCCAGGACCATAAATCACCATTCTTGATACATCTGGATAAACAATCTTGCCAGAGATATTTGAATTATTGGGAATGTCTGGTATGGTCCGATCTGCATTCAGAACAGCAAGAGATTGTGAAAATAGAAGGGAAAATGACCCCCCAACATAATACAAGTAACTACTTTACCTGCAGAGCTAGGTCCACTCACAAGACCAGGATTTTCAATCTTCTTATTGACATTTTTAAAGAGCCACTGCAAGCGGACCATATGACAATCAGAATTGCTCAAGCATCAAACATTAGAAAAAAAAATAATATAAATTCTACTGCAGTAAACTGGTTAGATGGAGGGCCAAAGTAAGTACCTCTTGCCGAGATAAATGATCCAAGTCCTTGGTTGAGCAAGGCCACAGATCCATGAAACTATATCGTGAAATAACATCTTGCAGAGAATTTTCTAAAACGAATTCTCCATTCTCAGTCATTCGGCATAAAGCTTCTTTCCTCCTTTGCTCAACCTTGGACAAAGAAACACAATGAACATAAATTGTTGAATACAAAGTACGACATCACATAATATGAATACAGCCTCTGCAAACTATAGTTTTTTGAGTTTATATAGCACTTTGTGATGCCAAACTGCGAGAACCCATGAAAGCAACAACCAATAATCAACGACACACAAAATGATCTTGACAAATCTACCTTTAACATGCTGGTAAGATCTCCATACGTCTGCTCGAATTGGGTGAATCTTTTCCAAACCTACAGTGAAGTAAATATATAACTTTACAATTTAAAAGTGGAACAATTACAACCCTATATTTTGCACTCGAAGTCATGTATGTTAAGTCTGCAAAAGCAAAATGCGAAAACAAAATGAAGAAGACATAGACACTTATCACATCTGATTGACAGGTACAGCATCATAGGTTATAGTATTTCCAATATCTTTATAGCCTCCCAATATATTGTAATACCTTTTTATTTGGATTAGAAATCTTCACCAAAGATCTCCAATTTTCACAAGTTTGACAAGATAGAAAACCAAAAAAGCAGACAATATTTAACTTATAACATCAATCTACACAAACAACAACAGAATGTAGCAATCAAAGCAATAACAATAGAATTCGGTGCACCTCAACAGATTCATCAGGTGGAAGTGAGCTCAAAGCACGCTCAAACAAAGCACGGATATTTCTATCATCGTTCAAGCGGCACAAGAAATCAGCATATCTGCATTGTAAATAAAAGTTGATGTCATATAAGTTGCGTTTTAAAACATTACCCTAAAATTGACAGTATTAAAAACCTCACAAAGAGCAAGGAGTGGGAATGATCAATATGCAGTTGGAACCTTGCAACAATATTTGAAAGAACAAGTGGAGGCTACATTACTTATGTCACTTCTCCATGCAGAGATGCGTTACTTATGTTGCAATTGCTTTAACTATTTTTTAAAAGCAGCCACAGCATTTTACTAGAATTGCCATCACAACTATTACAATTACAATCACAACCATCTATATATATCAAGGATCTCTGAGAAGAAATGTCGATAGTATCATATAGACTTTATCTACTTTTGCAGTTTGAAAGGTGCTGGGTGGGGGTTAAAGAGGTACTCACTCAAGAATGTAGCTGGGTTCATGCATAAAACGTTTGAGACCTGCTTCAAATATATTGTGCGCAAGCTGCAAAAAAGTTGCATAAAACACATAACACTAAAGGTAGACCAGGTTTAATCATGCAAAAAAAAAAAAACTGAAAGGAAAACCCCAACTTTCTTTTTGAGTAAAAAGATTGAAAGGATTCATGACAGTTCTGTAACATCTTTTGTATCATTTGTTTCTTTTTGTTAGAGGAAACTAGATCATCACGTTCTTGTTTCCCTCTAATCAAGTTGCAGCCTTAAACAGAGAAATCCTCTGTTTATCTCCAGCATTACTATATCAATACCAGAAAAATGTAGAAGATAAATCACCTTTGCATCTTTATCTAGACAGAACGCCATCATCGCATATGCAACATAAACATGGTAGGTGCAGTTTGGAGATTTACGGGCATCCAGAAAGTATTTGCGAGCAGCTTCAACTCCTTCAGTCCTCCTTATGAATCGTATAAACTGCAGAGTTCAGCATTAACAATTTATAAATCCAACAAACATGTGTTCTTGCAGTTTTTAGATAAACTAACAATAAAATAATACCACAAGGGCCAAAAGAAAAAATTAAGTGTTTCACAACGAATGGGTTAAGGAAATAGAAGTACCAAGGTAAGCAGGACATGTTAAGGGCTAGTTGACAAACTAATCTTGATGAATTCCATTTAGATAACACAACACAAGGACTAAATATAAACACAACATCCTTGTTAATTCAGAATTTACAGGATATGCCATATCCATCTATTAGTTAAGTTCTGTAATCTGTTTCTGAAATTATTAGATTGTTCTTCAGCAGTTACTGGTAATGTGAGTTTTCTCTTCTGATTTCTGAACAACTTTTGTACAGCAAATAATGGCAAAACAAATTTATACCTGGATGTGAGATAACGATGTTGCATTCACGCCATCCCCTAGAAGACTTTCATACACTTTTTTTGCAGCCTGGACGAGAGAAAGCATAGGAATTAAATAAATTACTAGATGATTAATCTTATTGTCTCAAGGAAACAATCTCAAGTCACAATAGAACCTGAGCTGCTCCACGAGTCTCCTCTAGCTCAGCATAGGCATACTTTAGCATTTCCGAATCTAAAACAAAAGCAAGGAAATTATGAAAAGAACTCAAGAATAAAAATCAGTGCGTGATGAGGTCAGATAGGGAAGAAAATCTATAGATTAGATAGATAAGACCAGCTATATCAAATAATTCAATATACTGAGAGAGACAAACCAAAATAAAAATAAACAGAAGAGATAAGAACTAGATATTAGAAAAACATAATCTATCAGCTGATGGATAAATACCAGGAAGAGCCTTCAATGCGCGTTGAAAAACTTTAATTGCTGAGTCTTGTGAACCATTTATGGCATGCCACATGGCATAGTCGTACCATATATCGGGGTAGTGATACAAGTACATGAGACACTAATACCAAAACAAACATGTAAGCACTTTATACTTTGGACATCTTGATCATGAAATAGTTCCACTTATATGGATGCATGCCAGCCAGACTGGTTGAAGTAAAGCAACAGAGTTAGTATGGAATTTCTGCAGCAAAATTCTATAAAATGGTCGTAAAACAAATGACTATGTAATAGTTCAGCAATGAAACAATCTAACTGTAATCCCCGAAGAAACATAATTTACGAAAGCATGAACAGGATTAATTCCTAGTGTGCCCTCTCCAAGTAATAAATTATCACAAACATTGGAAAATCTGCAATTTAGTCCAAAACTTTTAATTTTAGCAATTTCATCCTCACACTCTTTAGTGTTTGCGAATTGATAAAAAAAATAACAAGTCCATACAAATTGATCATGCACATGTTGATAGGATGCCACATGGATTATGTTGATTGGCCGGACATATGGCATTGCTTTAAGGTTCTAGTTTAACTAACATACAAATAGATGTAGAAGGACCAACTTTGAGCAGTATAGTAGATCATGTGGAACATCCACATACAAGAAACTGTTAAAACACAAATTCAAAAATGGAATTCATCAAATAGTAGTGCTATCTGTACCTGCTCATAAGCAAATGTTATTCTTTTATTTGCTGAAGCATTGTCAATTCTCTGCGGATTACCTCTGTAAATAAATCAACATAGCAGTTACCTAAGTAAACCAATGAACTAAGCCCATAACACAAAAACAATATTCCGGATCAACATATTTGTGGAAAGCAACAAAGACATCAAATGACACAGGTACTAAGGCTTTCAGGTCTACTGTGGGAAAGGAGTGCAGACACAAAGAGCTTGTTTATAGAAATAAAACAAACATAACAAAACCAGAAAAGGAAGCTGGAAAACCTAAGGATTGATGAATAGATTCTTAAATTTTGTTTATGAACATATAGAAATAAAAAGCAAGAGAAGAAAAATGATATAGAAAAAGTACAACAGGCGTAATTTCTTGTACCAATGAAGAAATTGGGATGAATAAGAAAATTCTCTCTCCTTAAAGTTACATCACCATCATATTTATTGTGTCAATAATGTAGGAACAGATATTCTCTGATACATTTACTCATAAGAGAAACATAACAGTGATAGTGATACCTACTTCTCAAAACTTAATAACTTTTTCCAGGCCACCCATTGCATTTCCTCCTGTACAATAACCGTATACTATTACAAAGATAGTAATGCAAAAAAAATGATGTCATCTAATTGCTTTGATAAATGAAACAAGTAAGACAATACCCCATCAGATTCATTAGTCCCTATCTAAATTTCAAACAAGAAACTGAAAGTAGAGAGTCTAGTGACTCAATCTAAGTTACACTTAATAAATATGTCAAGTCAGAGAGTACTCATAAAAAAACATTTAGTGCTTATTGCATCTTGTGTGTACATACAATATCTACAGCACTGCTTATGTGATTGACAGGTTCTTCTTCAGGCAGGTTCTAAGTAAAAACCATAATTAAGAAGAAGGTATAACTACAAACAAATTTCATATCAGAATACTCTACTTCTATAGAATACCTTAGGAGTACCAGAAGGAGGAACAGCAAGCATATTCCAGTCAATTTCATCAACATACTTCTTACGTTCTCGGTAAACAGCCCTTGCACTGTTATATTTTGGTTGATATTCAGTCACCAATCCTTTTGCCTACAACAAACTTCAATAGTCAGCTTGGAAGTCAATACCCAATTGCTCAGATCATTATATGTAGCGATATTATCAGCTATCATGGCAAAGATAACAGATTATAAATCTACAAACTACGGGAAACCAATGAAGACCTTCTGCTCATAGTTAGAGGTTTATCAAGTAATCAGCCCAATATAAGTCATTGTATGAAGGATGGAATGTTATCACAAACTCTTTCCCCCAATAAATTTTTGAAAAAAGCACTGCAAAATCAGAAAATATAAACTCTTAACAGTCAAAAAGTTATCAGAAGCAAAGTTCTACCAGTGCACGGCTCACTGAATTCTCAAAATTCTCATAGTCTCTCCAAAGTTGTTCAACATGATGAGTAGGCATAACAATAGCCCTCTGGTATATTTTACGTATGGTAGTCATCCGCTGCGATTCTTCTGAAGTTGTTTGTGCCTGTTCCAATTTTTTTATAAGGACAATTGAAGGAGAAGGTTAGAAAGATTGATTGTTACAACAGCGAGCAGTTACGTAGTATAACTTACTGGTAATGATTTTAAATATGCAACATACTCCATCCATACAGGTCCAGATGCTATATCAGCTCCTGTCGGCATGAAATTCTTACATTTAGGCAACTATTCGAACTATTATAATTCAACAGGCTTCAAAATTAATTATGACTTAAAGCATTTTGAAGGTTACAGAAATGAAGCAGCAGAATAAAGAATAACATTCAACCCCATTGACATAATTTAGCAAAAGAGTACAATTTTAATAGGTTAAGGGCCAAGAAGCTTTTTATAATGACAAGAACTAAAGCAGTCAATTCAAAGTTTTATCATTGCAATTAGGCCATTTAGTAAAAATTGGAAGGGGTCTGAGTCACATTTTGACATTTCCAATAAAAAAAATATACAAGACTCAGTGGTGAAGAGGATATGGGGGGGGTAAACCTGCATTCAGATGTGTGTGTGTGTCCGTACACAACATAGATAGATAGATAGATAGATAGAGAGAGAGAGAGAGAGAGAGAGAGAGAGAGAGAAGGTGAAAATTCTCTAAAATCGTGATTACCATAGACCAGTGGTCATTAGGATTAGGTCACATCAAAACTGCACATCTTCAACAATTATATATTTGCATACCCAAAGATTTTACCAAACAGTTCATTATAATTATAGCAGAGTGCAGATGGAGGTAGAGACAAAATGTGTGCAGAAATGAATGTGTGAGATGGACAAAAGATTAGCACTCCAGGATGGATTTGTAGCTCACCAACATAGTTAAGCATGAATTCAAAAGCTTTCTTAGTCTCTTCTTGACCCTCTATTCCCTTCTTATCATTAACTTTCCTTATGAAGCGAATGTAGCAGCGCCTGCATAGAAATTGTGGAAGCACAGTGAGGTTTCAACATGACTAAAGCTTGTGAAAGGGTGGAATTGTAACATGGGCAGACAGATGGAAGAGATAATATGAGCATTAAATTGTAGAAAATATACCAAAGAGGAACTTGCAAGCAATTCAAAAGACAACGGCTAAAAACTTGTTTCGTTGCTTCATCATTGTTGCTGGCCATGAGAGCTTCAACATATTGCTTCCAGTATTTTCCCTAAAAGAGGAATTTAAATAAGCAATGAAAATCAGTACTGATAGGAAACAAAAAGATTATCTGGCCAAAGTTACGCGCATTGAACAATCAGAACAGCAATGGTTATCAATGACACAGAGTACAATGTAGAGGAAAGAAACATATGTGAGTATGTAAAGGACAGCTTAGATGTGACCTTAATATGAGAAATAGGCAACAAATCTAAGATCATTAAGTCAGCAATTAAATGGAACTTGATCTAAAGTAATAAATTAAGATTATAGAAAATGACACAGTACAACATTTTTTAGGCTTTAGGCTCATACACAAACAGTAACAGCAATCACAACATTGTGACTAGTTTTAGATCTCCTTCTATGAAAAAATCTGCTGTGAAAAACTAAAGGAGATCTCGAGGTCTTATAAACTCCTTCACTACACAAAGTGGTTCAGCATATGGCATGCTAAACAAATTGCATACTGTCAAATGCAACACTACTGAACCACTTCAAAATTATATACATATTTACATAATATACCCAAAGCATGCAAGCGTTCTGGTTCAAGCATCTATAGACAAAGTTAAACACACATGATCCATCACAACCTGCACAAAATAACAACTTGGACCTATTCGTGGTAATATAGTATGCCTATCCAAACGAAGAAACGCTAACAGAATAGTTAGAAGGAAAATAAACAAACAGTGTTTAGAGTTCAAGTCCCAAAACATGGGTTTACCGAAGTGGGGAAAGTGGCCAGAAGATGCTCGTATATGGGCACTGCATCTGACATTGGCAACCGCTGCATAAACAAGTTATGTATTCATAAATAGTCCACACGGAGTCCTACGAATCCAAAGGATGAAAACACACACACGCACGAAAACAAAGATGAAGATTGAGGAAAATTAGTAGTACCAGTGCCTCATTAGCAAGCTTTTCAGCAGCTTCGACGTTAAACTTATCTGCATTTCCATCTTGGCAATCAAGAAAACGAATTTTCAAATTACAACAAGCAAAACATAATTTTTCGGATTAGTACTTAGAGAAGAGACGCGGCAAAAAAAAAAATAAAAAAATAAAAAAATAAAGTACCAGAAAGAGAGAGCGGGTCCGATTGTGCTGTCTCACTGGCCATGAGCCCCAAATTATGACGATCAGACAATACAATTCCAAAACCCTAATTAATTGATTTAACCCATTCTTCCCACTCGGGGTTAGATAAGGAAAACTTGCAGTGGAAGTATGAATTAATTTTTTGGGAATTGGGACAACGAATCCCAGCGCCGCGAGACCCAAAAAAAAAAAGGGGCGGTGGCGGCACCGTGGCGGCAGAGTTTTATGGTGGGTGGTGGAAGAAAGTTCCGTTGGTGATGATCCGGAGTTTGGTAAATGACATTATTGACCCGATTCACGAACCCGTTTTGGCCGCCGATTGGCAACTAAGGCAGGATCCGCACCGACCCAAATTTAATATGGCAAGGAAAGCCAAAATTAATTATAGAAAACCTGTAATTTCAATATGGAAACTCTTAATTTCGAAATTTAAGAGTCGTTTATTTAATTTTGGAAACCCTTTAATTTCAATATTGAAACTCTCAATTACAAGTCTTTTTATATTTGGGAAATTCCTGTCCTGATTACAAGTCTTTTTGTTTTTGAGGGAACAAGTCATTTTTGTTTACGAAATTCCTATCCTGATACATCTTACCCGTGGGAATGTTTTGGGCCCAGGCCCAGCAGAAATTATAATTTAATTAGATAACTTAGATATAAAGCTTCTTCCTTTTTCTTTTTTTTTGCTCACTGTATATATTCTCTATTAGTTAAATAAAATGAAAATAACATGAATAAATTTTTATTTTGGAAAATAAAATTATAAAATGAAGTGTTCTTTGCATTCAACTCACACTAGATGGAGAATCCCTCTCGCATGATCTAAAAATAAATGGTGTAAAAATAATATTTCTCATAAACCCACAATACCTAATTTTCTTCGAAATCGATATAGTTCAACATTTAGGCCCAACTTAATTAAATTGTAAAATCCTATTCAAATTAGTGTATGGACCACGTCCCTAAGAGCTGAACGACTATGTAAAGATGAGTCATACAATCTCCATATGTCGTGAATAAAATAAATAAACAGGACGAGGTCGTACTGTTTTGAGAGATATCTTGGAATAGTTAGGATAATAGACGAGATTAAGAAAAAACTACCATAACAAAAATTATTGCTTATAATTATCCATATCTTAAACAATATGATGAAAATATTTATTTTGATCAGGCAGTTGTAGGATTGGAATTTGTCAAAGTCGTAAAGCTTTTAATTATAATGATTAGGGATATTAATTTAGCCCAGAATTTATGGATCGACTCGAATAGCTCGACAATTCAATAGAGTTAGAGCTAAAATTTCATAATCCAAAAAGAATTCCAACTCGAATGACCATAAATCGAATAGTCCGCAACCCGATATTGTCAGCTCGAAAATAGCCCAAGCTCCATAGGGTTGACTCGAAAATGAATGAGTTCTTATTATTTATTTTTCAAACTTCATTATTTTTATTTTTTAAAATTTTTAAAAGTTAGTATAATAAACTTTTTTTTCAAATGGAAGTGAAAGTGTACTTTGATTCAATCATTTTACTTTTCTATATTTTATTCTCACGATCAATGTAAAAATTATAGATATAAAAATTAAAAACAATAATTATTAAGAAAAATGTATATTCTAACATTTCTAAGAGTTAAATATTAGTTTTGAATTGAAAAGCTCATTTATGAATGTATTATTTTGTTATAAATATAAAATTATAAAAAAATGCTAAAAAATTATAAATTTTTTGAAGCCCGAAATCCGAAAATTTAGTGCTATGGTTGAGAATTTATAATCTGACTAAATTCCAACTCAAATGACTTGTAACCAAATAAACTGATAATTCAAATGGGCTAGCCCGAACCCGAGCAGATTGCCCCGATTAACATCTCTAACTATGATACATTTTCACGAGTCTAGATCTTGACTCTTGAGTGATAAGTTTGAAGTCTTTATATCCATGCAATGATCTACCACAAATAGTGCTAATAATACCAATAATTATCGTAGCAAAACATTTGGGGAAAGAGAGTACTGTCGTCATAATAACCAATGTTTGGGGGGAACAAACAGCTATAATAATCAAGAATCGATGCATCTGCATGCAACACTAATTAGTTCAAATGCAACAAATCATATTTGATCAAACTAATTATTAATTGTAGCATTCATGCAGTTCACTTTTATCAAAATTCCCCTATCCAATTTACTTTTCAGATTATCAAGTCTGCTGTCAAGTGTGAATTGATAAATCATCGTGTATTCTACTCAATGATAATATATGAACTTTGAAAAATATTTTTTTCCTTCACCCTCAACTAAGACACATGGAAAAAAAGGCATCACTTGGTGTTTGAAGAAGTGGAGAAAATAAGTGATTCGCCACGTGAAATTTTATTTGATGGGTCCAAAGCTAAATTTGCCTTTCTATATCATGGAAAGCTCGTCCATCAGTCACACATATAAAGAATCTATTTTTCTTTTTTAGTAGATAAGCAGGAAAATTATTGGACTTAGTATCTTCTATGGCATTCATAGTTGCCTCATGCCTGTATATTGCATTGATGATAACTATTTTTATGCTATAACTACTATATATCTTGAGTAGATATTATAATAAAATAAAGTATGAATTTATTTATCTTTTTCAGGGGAAAATAATGTATCATAAAAATAGAAAATAAATAATAACTAGAAAGAATGGATTGACAATGACTCGGACAGAAGCACGTGGAATAAGAAATCCAATTGCATTGCTAAACCCTATGGATCTGACAAACAAGTCACTAACGCCCTATTTCGGATCATTTACATGAAAATCCAAAATCATTTTTCAATAAATATCGCATCAGTAATTATATTTTAACCATTCACGCTAAACTTAAATTCAAAAGAATATTTTCTTTTCATTTATTTTTTATACTTTTTCAATTATACTTAGATATTTTATCTAAATTATATATTAATCTCATAACACTTTATAATCAATTTTCGCGTGAGGTGCGATGTTCTATATCCATTTTTTTAGAATTACATGTTATATATAATCAAATCGTATCAATTAAAGTACTATATCATATGTAGATAGAGCCATTACATTATACGCAAATAGGATAACTATATTTTTATATTAAATATACTATACTACACACAAGTAAAATTTAAATTTAAAATCTCTCATTATGAAAAATCTTATAATATTTCGATTTTGCCACTTAAAATATGAATTATTTGCTACATCCATTACTTTGGCACACATTATTTTTTAACCCACGAGACGATAGACGTAGTTAATGATTACATTATATAAAAATAAAGTAACCCTATAGGTCAGAAATTGGGGCAGGCATATATGGTCCTAATATTTTTCAGGGCATGGTCGGATTCGGGCATCTGGCAAAACCCAAACCTTTCTTTAACGTACTCGCGAAATTGCATCTGCATAAATTTAATAATCATGTTTTTTTTTATAATCATGCATGCTATTACTTTTAAGATAAATGAAAAAAAAATCCAGAATGAGACTTATTAATTGACGCCACATGAATCAATTATTCAAAACTATTCTTTGGTTACCCGTTTTTCTTTAGAAAAACTACTGTTTTGATTGAAATAATTGTTACAGGATGCATTATCGTTATTGTACGATTACCTAAAGAAAAAGAATCGCAATAAAATAGTGCATTCCAGCAAAAATCGATTTGTCGTAATTCATAATTATGCCGCTTTTGTTTCTACATATTATAATTTATTATTAATACTAACGTTATGTATATACGTCACAAAATGTATTCCATTATGTTTATTACACATAAATATACACTGATTATATATATCTTAACAAAATAAAAGAATAAACCCAGTTTAATTGACTATTAGAGCGGACAATTTCGGTCCGATCCGAATTGCTCAATTAACTTGTGGACTAGTTCTAAAAAAACACAGAAAGATTTACTTTCGAACCGAACCAAAGTATTAAAATTTGCATTGTATTAATTCTCGAATGAAGTCAGTCAATTAATTTTGATACCTTTATTAATGAATTACGCAAATATACGTGATAAAGATAAAATAAAAACTACAATGTGCGAACCTACCAAATAAATCTATTGCCTTTGGCCAATCAAAATTCAGCCAACCTACCCGATATGCGTTTCAAGCAACACTTTTCCCAAATCAAACCGAAAGTCGAATGTTCATCTCTAACCCAATATGCATTTCAAGCAATACTTTCTTTTAATTATAGTCTTAAGCATATAATTAATATGTATTAGCATGATATAACATGAACACAAAATATTTCTTTACAATGAATACCAAAAATATAAGTAGTGTGGAATGCACTTTTGTTTAGGAAAAAAAGTGCGAGAAATTATGAAGACAGTTTCGTCACAAATTTCCATTAGCTGGCGCTAACATTTGCATGCCTCAGAATGATGGCTCAAAATTCAAAGGCAACAGGCTTCCTCGATAAGAGTTGAAATCTTTGAACGAATCAACACAATACCTAAGAAAAAGTACAAAGCATATGTGACCCAAGATGTGTGCCCCCAAACAAACGATCAATTGATGAAATGATTTTTTCTTTCCGAATGGCAAGGACAAACTAAACCAAAACCAACACTTCCCTATAACTAGACAAAGACCACAAACTAATGAATTACTAGAATGCCCTCGAGGCACCATTACTCAATGAGTATGTTAAAGGATGTCGTCTCATTAGTGATGACCTAGTCGTGAAGTGGATATTCTTAAGTCCAAAAGTTTCGATTCAAATTCCACCAACACCTTCTGAATCGAGTTTGTTGCATTTAATTTTTCAAATGTGATTTACCACTCTTGTGAGATATACTTATGAAATTAGATTTATTACTCATGTGGGGTGATAGGATATGGGCCCTAGCTAATAGGCCCAACGTAAATGGGCCTTGGAATAAAGCTCGGCCCACCAAAAGGTTGGCCCACCAAAAGCTCAGCCCCCAAGGAGTCTAGAAGCTCGGCCCCCAAGAAGCCCATCAGCTCGGCTCGGCCCCCGAGTAAAGCCCACCTCCAAACCCATGTAAAAATCTATAAATAGGAGCTAGGGGCAGAACATTAAATTCATTCAGTCTAAAATGCTTTGAGAGGATTGTAACACACGTAAGTTGCAAATAAAACTCCTACGCTTTGAACCATGGACGTAGATCTTAAAACGATCGAACCATGTAAAATCCCCGTGTTATTATCTTAAATTCAGCTCGTAACTATTGCTAATTAGTCCCTAAAAACAAGATCGATCATGGGGCATACGAATTCTGTGTGACTTGCAAAGTTAGGTTTCTCGTTCATGTGTGACATAGGAATTGGGCTTACCTAATATATTCACCACCTAGATTGCAAAATAAAAGAAAGGGTGAAGTATGGCTTACCAAGTGAATCACTCGGATTTCGGAATAAAATAAATCACTCCTGCTCTGCAAATTTATGTGCAACAATGCCAACAATCAATGTTGTAATTTACGTTCATAATTCACATGGACTCAAATTTATCAAATATTTAAGATCAATATTACTTTTCGGATCCGTCCAAATAAAAATCCCCAGTAAGATTTCCATTCATAATTCAGGGTTGTACAAGTTAGAGAGAGAGAGAGAGAGAGAGAGAGAGAGAGAGAGAGAGAAGAGAGAGATATCCTGGTGAGAAGGGAAAGGCAGAATTGCGATGAGCAATGAAGTTGCGATCACGTGAAAGATGCTTTAGGGAGTGATGGGGAGTGTTTGGTTTCGTGTTCCGAAATCCCATTCATTTTAGGTATCTCTCATTTATATTCTCACGCAGTCGCACTCACACACTCGGATCCCAATCCCAATTCATTTCATCTCATGCCCGCCGAATAAATGACACATGCCAATGATTCAATTTCTGAATCTTGTGGGGGAAGATAAATTTTAATAATTAATAATCTAATATTGGCCTAATCTATTCTATCAAACATGACCTTAATATATATTAAATCAGCCCTACTTCTGGTGTCAAGATTCTTGACTTTTGGCCCTTTTTCCCCCTTCTCTATTTAATCTGTTGCTGAGTTTTTAATATGGGACTATACACGTATAAAATAATAAAACAATCGATCTTTAATGAAAGACGAAATTTAATTTAGTGTTAGAAAACAACATCAAAATTTGCGTCATAAAAAAACATTAAAAGAAATGTTTATATGTCTAAAAACAGTCATATTTAAAATAAAAAATGATAATCACAATCCTAAATATTAACTAAAATATTGAAAGCACTAAACGAGCTAGATTATCGAGGACATGTATTATAATAGCAATTTCGAACCCAAAGCCGAAAGTTATGCACATTCAATTCACGCCGATGACCCCCTTCGCTCGACTCCTGCTCATTTCACATCAGGTATTTCCACAATGTAAGGTAAAATATATTGTAGCCCAACTTTTATTCGAGCTCATTAGTAGATGAAACAAACTAATATTATTTGCATCATCAACTCTTGGATTGGATAAAGCACCTTCAAGTTTTATTTGATTGATTATCAGACAAGTTCTACTTTTTTAAGAATAGTATATTACAAACAAACTAAGTACCCTGTTACATATAGCATATGAACACATTCATGATATATTGCACAATTATCATTGTATATAAACATATAGTATGTTACTATTTTTTACACAAATTATTGCATCACACACTGTTACAGTGTGTTAACTTTATTATCTCCTGATTGCAACTTAAATTATGAATTTTAGGTTCTTCTTGGTAGGGGTGAGCAAAATACTCAAAATTCGAATATCCGATACGAACCAAACCGAAATTTAAAATTTGGTTCGGTTTTTTTTCGGATTTCGGTTCGGTTAGGTTTTGATTTTTCACAAATTTCGATTTTTCGGATCGGTTTGGTTCGGATATAATATAAACCGAAAAAAAACCGAAAAATCGAATTTATATTTAATATTATATATATATATTAATAATATAATAATAAGTAAATATATGTATATATATATTTAATATATGCATATATTTATATTTTTATATAAATATTATATATATATATATATATTTCATATATATACATACAATTTTTTGGATTTTCGATTTAGCGGTTTTTTCGGTTTTTCGGTTCGGTTCGGTTTTCATAGTTCGGATTTCGGTTTTTCGAGTTCGGTTTTTCGGATAATTCGGTTCGGTCCGTTTTTAATTTAAAAAAAAAATCGATTTTTCGGTCCAGTTTGGATAAAAAACCGAACCGAAAACCGAATGCTCACCCCTACTTCTTGGTTGAAACTAATGTAAATAAAAAGAATATTCGAGGCAAAGTATAGTACGAAATCTATAAATTGGATGGCAATTTTGTTCACCTAAGCTAAACCTGAAATGCAGATCTTCTTGGATTCTTGGAAAAGCAATCATATTGTGAAATAGAGACCAAGATACCATTTCTTGGATTCTTGGAAAAGGTATTAAAATGTTAAAATAATTAATAAGGTCTTACACAGACATAATAATGAATTGTACTCTTAACATTTAATTGAATGGAATCTTGATTCCCGTTGGCATTATTATATGTGAAGAAATCGCGAGTAATATTCTTCTCCATGAAAACACGCCTATAGTACAGAATTCGCTAAAAAATTAATGCATCTTTCTCGACTGCCAAAAACGTGTTTAACTTTGACGTGCTCCAACTTCCAACCATTATTGTAATTCAAAATACTATTCTCGTCACGGTAAAGTGGGGATTAGAAGGAATCTAATCTCTATTTTGACCACATAATTAAAAAAAGATATAATAATCATTATTGTGACCACAATGTAGTATTTCATTTCTAAGTCAAGCTTTTTTATTTAAATTTTTAGTTTTACATAGATAGATAAATGTGATACATGTCTATTTCATGTGATATTTTAACCAAAAATGAATAATATGAAAACAAAATGGTTGAGGGTTGTAACTTTAGTTCTAAGCATCTTAAATATAGATGCATGAATGTTAATATTCACACTGTCACACATGAATAGTTTGTTTGTTTAAAGATTCCATTTTTAGGTTCATACCATCAATGGGTCTAACCTAGAAATAAAAACTCCTCATTTGCTATTGTATCTGATTACAGTTTCCCATGTTAAGAAATGTAGTTATTGATTAATTTATTGCTAATTTTAGTAAAATGAATTATCAACTTAATCAAGGCAAAGAACAAAAACACATAAGATGAGAGCCACGTCTAAATTCAGCCAAAGGTGAATTATAAAACAAAAAATCTATGAAGAAATCCATATCTACAATTTTATAAATTTCCATGTTTAAAATAATTTAAAGCCAAGGAGAAAATGGGGAATCTTTTTCTCTCTCATGCTCTCGCTTTCTTAGTGAGAGAATAGAGATGAGCAATACAGCAGAGTTTGTCCCACCAGATTCCTTATCTCTAAGCACCAGAAAACAGAAGCAGATTGGTTGTACCACACGCACTATCTGTGCGTCGCAGCCCTTGCCAAATGTCACACCACCTTCTGCTTCTACTTACCGTTGTCCTATACGCATTTCCTATCCTTATCGAATTTCCAACTCTTTAATTATTCATTAAGTTTATCAAATGTCCTATGTCGTATAGTTTTAGTTTTAGAAATACTTTATATAACTATTTTTCTACGTTGGTGTCGTATAGTTTGCTGAAATTTTGAATTTGCGTTTATGTTCGTAACTAACTTACCTGCACAGGTTTTTCTTTCTTGTCATTTTCGCTCTTATGTACAAAATCTATGATGTGCATAATATTTATTCTTTTGTATAATTTGGGTATTTTACTAAAGTTTCTAAAAGAGGTACTTTGTTATTTTGGTATATAAATTTTTGTTATGGTTTTGTATATAGTAATATTATTACAACTTCTTTATTCTAGTAACATTTTCATGTAACTTGTTGAAATCAGACCATTTGTAATTTTTGTAAGTGTAGTATTCATTGTACGACTAGATATAATATCTTAAAAGTAGGGATTACATTTATTGTGTCATGTGAAATGTCCTTGCTTAGGAAAACACATTTGAAATAGTGCACAAACTTATAAATGCTGTGGAGCCAAAAATGTGCATCTCCCCGCTGCTTTATTTGATTTAGGTGTCATATATTCATTTCTCAGAAGTACTTCTCTACAATATGGTGTGCAATTATACATAGCTATTACTATATAGTGTGCGCCTAAGTACATGAATAATTGAATAGCTAGTTGACTCGTATTCACAATTGTATTGTAAAAATGAGTAAACTCGAGTTACTATAACCTAGAGAGGTCAATTGTACATCAACATCTAGGTTTCCAGCCTTTGTTACATGTGTGATGTGAGAATCAACATGCATTGCTACCTATTACATTACACTTGTTACATATGTACGATTATTAATACGAATAATATATAATACTATAACACTATTAAAGATTCTTGATTCCATAAGAATTGATATACTCCTCATAACATACAAAATGAAATCACATTAAATTGACTTATCTTAACAACTTGAGTTTACCATTTCAATAAAACGATTGACGTAAGTGGTTGTTGGGTCTGACGCAATATTGCTATTGGACTAACTCCACCTCTTGGGTTCAAGGCGTTACATAACATCTCTATATATTTTCACTTCTTTTGTTATTTTTTAAATTTATTTGATTGTAAAAATGAATATTATTAAACTATGCATGACTCCATCCCTTCCTATATTTTTATTTATTTCACATTTTACCATTGAGATAAAATTTAAAGAGAAATGAATAAAGCAATGGCTCACATGCATGCTTCGTGGCCTTCTTTTTCCTATCTTGGAAATGCACGATGCACTAAGGAATCTAATGTCTACGTACGGTTTCAAATAAATCACGCTATTTAATGTCGTTTAGGTAAAAGAGTTGAACCACTTGAATTATTCCGAGTAATTTGGTTATTATTCATGATCTTATCTAGCTATCTCAACACCACTTACTAAATATACACACCACGTAGGGACTTTTTCTTTTTTCTTTTCTATAAACATGCTTATCTATTAAGTTAATATTGTTCAAAGTATAAAATATTATCCATTTTGCTCATAAATCCGATTTAATATCGTCGTGCTTCATTTGATTCGTATCATTTGTAAATTTGCAGTCAAAAAAGCATCCCATACTAAGTATATTTGTTATTGTTATCAAATAGTGAAGGCTTTTTCTATAAACAAAGAAGTTTAGGTATCAAATTCCCAAATAAAAAAATGATAATATTTTTTTAACAAAAGCTAATTACGTCGCTAGATTAACTAAACAATTTAGAAGGGTAAATAATAATATGATCTTACATTGACAGTGTTGTACATAATATCATGAAGAAAATAGTTCAGGTCACGCGAAATTACTTCATTCACTATCGTATCGCAATCTTCATAAATCGTTCTATTTATTTCGCTATTTCGCTATGCAATATAAGAAAATAAAATAAAATAAAAAATACGCGTTACATTATTTTCTTTTTACAGCTTTGTTGTACAACAATTTAATTGTACAGTCCAAAGTATTCCCACACACAGTTTCTCTCACTTAAGAATAGAGAGATGAAATGGGAAGTCAGCAACAGGATAAAATATGCGACGAATTGAAAAAGACCTTTTTTCCCATTTTTTCATAAATCATCCACTCGGCAGGCATTAGGCGTATTAGTCTGTCAAAACTCGGCGTTGTTCAACAGAATCTTCTCGCTCCACCTCCCTCTACTTTCTCTCTCTAAACTCCTTCCTTCCACATTTATATATAGCATCGCTCACAGACAATAAGATCTGGGAACAAAATGGGATCGTTAATCGCGCAGGGGCTCACCTTAGATTGCAGTCCTCCGTCGAAACCTTGGACTCCAAAATCCACGAGCGAATTTCTCGCAGAAGTTTCGAGGGTGAATAGCGTAACCGAGAAGATTCCGAAGCTCGATGATTACGTGAATCGGCTGCAAGAAGAGATGAAAAAGATCGATGCTTTCAAGCGCGAGCTACCTCTATGCATGTTCCTCCTCAGTGATGGTGAGCTCCTCTCCGTAATTTTTCCCTAATTCACGAAACTGAATTGTCGAAGGATAGGGTTTGTGAAGCTTTTTTTTTTTTTTTTTTTTTTTTTAATGATTGGTTTGCAACTTAAGTTTGTCTTCTACCCTAATCATTCTAGAGGTTTTTTTTTTTTTTTCAACTTGGTAGTTGAAATT
>JAYDZE010493111.1:0-15742 GCA_034509125.1 Monilaria moniliformis
GTTAGGGTTGGAAATTTCTAACCCGATAAAATTCCAACCCGATTAACCCGTAACCCGAGTAGGGCTGACCCGAAACCTGATGGGCTGACCCGATTGACATCCCTAGTAACATGAGTAGGACGATGGCAGATTATTTAATAAGAGTGGAAACTATATCTTAAATTGAAGATATATAAAAAATGAAATAGGGGCAACTTTTAGGACAGACAATGCAGCAAATGCGGCTGCGGCAGGGGGCGTTGTGTTGCGGCTGCATTGCAGGGGCAAAGGGCAAGTGGCGCACGCTGCGTGGGCGGCTGATCGCCCGGCTGAGGTTAGGAGGGAAACGGTTGTACAGTGGTGTGGTGGGGGTGGCTGCATTTTTATTTATTATTATTCTTAAATTGAATAATATATTTTTGTAATTAATTTTAATAATTATAAATTTGTGATTGTTTGTCAAATTTGCAGTGGGGTGGGGTGGGGTGGGGTGGGGTGGGATGGGGTGGGGGGTTCACAGGTGGCGTAGATATATATATTTTAATTTTTTTATTAAATCTTCCTTCTATATATACACGTCCTCATTTCTCAATTCTCATTCACAATTTTCATTCTCAATTCCATTCCATCCTAATTTTGTTTGTTGTTATGGATCCAAACTCGGGAAATCTTCATATTGATCTAAAATATTTCAACGATTTTGTAGCATTTTGTCGTGAAAAATGGTTGGGACCACAAAATTCGCAAAGTTGGAATGTGGCGCAAAATAATTTTGTATCCTCTTGGGTGACGGGGTCCAATGAAAGTCCCCTTAACCTCTCAGCGATCCGTGTCGACGACTACTATGTTGACGATATGCAACCTATTGACGAGATGTAGTCATCCCTTTTGTTGCAACCATCCCCTTCGGCTTAAGGGAAAGAGAATAAGGCAGCTTTCATTGTGCTTGAAGGCGGGAAGAAGTATGAGTTGGAGGAGTTGAAGGTATTGGCGCAGTGCTACGTCAACGTCTCCGAATATCTGTCGATCGGCAATGGGCATGGGCAAAGGGTTCGAGTTTTCTGGGAGAAGATCGTTGAAAATACAATGCTCTGAAACCGATATGGACACTCGAGCACGATTACGACCATCTACTCAAGCTGTGGGGCTGGGTGTAGAGGGATGTCTCCAAATTCGCCGACTACATCAACAATCTGCAAAAACTGTAGTTGAGCGGCCACAGTAGGGAAAATATTTCAGAACAGGCTCGCGCTGCCTTCTACAACGATGAAAATAAATAATTCAAGTATTAGGAGGTGTGAGTAATTGTTCGGAACCACCAAAAGTTTTCCGGTGATTCAGAGTCTTGATCTGGTACGAAAAGAACTAAACTCTCCGCCACCGGCCAATACTCAACCAGCGGGGACGCATATGTCTTCGATTTGAATGTCACGATGAAAGAGAGTTTTGGTACACAGCCAGCGCATGAGACCCGTCCTATGGGTCACAAAGCGGCTAAGAGGAAGACGAGTGGGAAGGCTCCGACGAGCAGTGTACTCGAAGACAAGCCTCAAGTTCCCGACTCTATTCTCACATTGGAAACGATTGGTCACACGTTGTTAATAAAGCAATACTCAAAAACACCTGACAAAGACATATCGACGATGACCGAAACTAGAATGCAACAATATGAAGCCTCGATCAAGTTACTGTAAAAAAAATTAAGATTTCAGATTTTGTATTTTTTTAATTATGTAATTTTCCATATTTTATTTATATAATGTTATGAAATTTAATTATGTAATTTTTGGTAATTTAAGAAATTTTAATTAATTAATTTACTAATTTTTAGTCATTTATCTTAATTTTACAAATATCATAATTTAAGTAAATATATAAAATTAAATAATAATATTAAAATAATGAAAAAAAAGATTATGGCTGAAATTTTACGACAGATTTGTAAATATTGTAACTGAAAATGAAATACTAACATAAGAATTAAAAAAAAATACTAATGTAGAAATTATAAAATGAAATTGTGGCTAGATTTTGTGAAAGTCAACAACCTTAAACACGAATCCTTTTACTAAACAAAAGTAATAAAATTCCCCATATACCCACGACAAGGTCAAGGTGTCATTCCCCATAAAATTCCCCATATACCCACGCATCGCCACGGCGGACGCCAAGCAACATATTCCATTACAACTTTGTGACGTCCTTTTCGATTCCGCCAAATAAATGCTACATTCTCACATTCCCCCACGAACCTTCTCTTTCCTACTCTCTCTGAACACACTCACTGAAGCGGACTACTCGGCCAGCTGAAGCGTTA
Source organism: Monilaria moniliformis (assembly GCA_034509125.1). NCBI lineage: Eukaryota > Viridiplantae > Streptophyta > Magnoliopsida > Caryophyllales > Aizoaceae > Monilaria > Monilaria moniliformis. Next base: position 2,297 of record JAYDZE010493111.1, read on the forward strand.
GGTTAGATATTTTTTAAACAGCTTTGCTTTTTTGTTCATTATTCACTGGTGTTAATGCGCTCCTTATTTGTTTTTGTTTAACTTTACATCTTTTTGGGTTCCCATTCGAATGTCTAGTTCACGAGATTCATTTTCTGTTTGGTCTTCTTAATTGGGGCGAGGTTGTGTATCGATGGATGATATTTGTCTAATTTTGCAAAGATATGTAGTGTTTCAAAATAGATTATTGGGTTAGAGTGGATATACGAATTCAAATCACTAATTGGCCATTAAACTAGAGAGAAGGGAATGAAGAAATGCATTCAAGAGTATAATTGTCCGACGAATTTAGTAGTGCAGATTGTTACATTCGTTCGAACTGGACCTTAATTTTGTGATGGATTTTCAGCTTCTCCAATTAGGTGCATGCAATATTGGAGATATTAGTTTGATAGATAAGGCTTTCACCTCCGGGTCACCGGTTACAGGTCTATCGTAGCTTGTACGCGAGATGCTTTCTTAGAAGGTATTAATTTCACTTTGCATGCATAATTGCTTTTCCGTATCTAATTTTTAAATGCTATGGCAAAGAATGTCAGCACCTCTTACTACATTTACAATTTTGGGGCCAATAACGGCAATAGCCAGACTACATAATCAAGTATGAAAATCAAGACTCCAGTGATTGGCTTTTAGTGTCAAGAACTTGACTTGACTTGAACTTTGGAAATGATTGATTTCAGTGGGAACTAATTAGTTTCTTCAGAATAAGGCTAGTTAAGTTGGAAACTTAAATATGGACTTACCTGATTTGAATCCTCGGTTTGTAGTAAGCGTGATAATTCTTTCTATAGCGATCCTTCACATACCAATACTAATTTTTATGAGGAATATGTGGTTTAGTTTTGAGATTCCTTTTGACTTTTTAAATTTTTGTGTCTTAATGTTATTTTGGTCTGATATTATGTCTGTGATCATTAGGTTGTTTTTCTTCATAACCAGATTTACAAAATCAGTAAGTACATGTGCAGTAATTGTCAATTTATGTGAAGATGCGCTAATGTAACTAAGGATGTCTGTTGAGTATGGTATTTTGCCTTGTTCGAATCATATTGCGACCAATAATAATATTCTTTAATTAGGGTCATACTTTTCGATGATTGTCAGTGAGACCTCTCCCTCTATTTATTGCACTTATTGATGAATTGTTATGCTATAATTCCTGTAAGATAATCTTAAACAGTGTTATCTTCTAATGAGGCTTTAATAGAATACTTCTCCTATTATCAATAATATTTATCAGGTAATGGAGAATGGACCTCCAACAATTGAATTTGAAGATGGGACAGTTGATGTTGAACGTCTGCTTGTAGAACCCCAAGATGGGAATGTCTCAGTGGATAGAGTCATGTTTTTTAATGGGAAGACCTCAGAGAAAGCTATCGACATCCGAGAGGTTTCCCGCAGTTTTGGTATATCCTGCAGTGTTAAGTTAACTTGCATCTCCTCCCTCGCCTTAGTAGAATCAAATATTGAGGAATTCTTGTTTCAATTGGGTGAAATGGTTGTAGGAGTTACTTGAACAGATACTACTGAAATATCTCTGTACATAAGAAAGATGGGGTAGAGGATCTACTGAAGAAGAATGGGGAATTGATACTTATGTGATTATCTGGATGATTTTGCATATTTCTTCAATTATATCTTGTCTGTGTCTATTTGCAGTAGTCGTTGTAAAATTGCACTAAGCTGCAGATCGGTGATCTATATTTGTCGAGTAAGTATAATTCTTGTTACTACCAGAAAGGGGATGGGAGATTGCTGCACAGAGCATGTATCTTGGCCTTTCTTGACTTGATTTCCCTTCAGGTCATATTGTATCTGTCTGCACATGAAGTATTACTCACAATTCTACAATCTTTCTCCAGCTGCTATTTCCCCAAGCTTTTAGTTCAAAAAATTGTTGTTAGCTGTTCTCTGAAATATGATTGGCATACATGTTCCTTTTATATTTGATATTGTTAGAAAATATACTCTTTACATGTGGTATTTTTTTTAATCTCTTGCAATTGCTCATAATTCGTGCTTCATGCAGGTGTGACGAGTACTGGTACTGCTCATGAAGGGGGAGATATTCTCAATAGAGATGTATGTCATTATTAATTATTCTTCTGAACTAATGGCTGATGGTTATGAAAGTGTGATGCCATAAAATTTCTTTTTTAAGAAAAGAAGATTATAGAAAATAATATAATCAAGTGGTGTTTATCTGAGGAATTTGAAGAATTGAGTGTTCAAGAATGGAGAGAATTGGTTTCTGGGATAATTTATGACAGCGGGGAATTATGTTTATTTTAGAATTGGGGAGAGAACTTTGACTTGATTTTAGATGTCAAATATTAGTCTTAGCAAAGTTATAGAAGAAATATTTATGTGTAAGAATTGCTATTTATTTTTAAAATGTTGAAGACAATTCTAATAGTAGATATTAAATTATGTTTGACTACTATTGAATTGTTTTCAAGTTCTCAAAACAGTGTCCTCTTAGCTGAGCACCAGATAACCATCCTTTGTGAAAATGAAAAAGCTTTGGTTATCCAAATTATTGCTCTGCCCGGTCAACTCCCATAAATGCTTTTGCATGTATCCATATCCAATGCCATTTTCACTGTCTATATTAGGAAAAAGACAGCTTTTTTTGTTTTTTTTGTTTTTGTTTTTGTTTTTGTTTTTGTTTTTGTTTTTGTTTTTGTTTTTGTTTTTGTTTCTTGTTTCTTGTTTTCACTGAGGATGGTTGTCTGTAGGCACTCGATTCATTACACACTGAAGATGACGGTGGCTATTTTAGATTGCAAAATGATTTCTGTAGCATGGGAGAAGAGTATCTTCTAGGTAAGCATACTTGTACTCAAATGGTCTAATTAAACTTTCCAGTCATTAAGTGGCTCATATTGCTAACCCCTCCCCCCTCTCTACCCCCACCCAAACCAAAACCAATCAAAAAGAAAACTGCTGTATTGGGTATGCAGGTGTTGGATTTGCTGAAAGTATTACAGATCTGGAATATGTTTCAAGCGAATGCTTGCAGACTTCAGTTTCAGACAGTCCAGTTCTTACATGTGCTGGTATTGACTCTCCTTGGAAATCAGATCTATTCAAAATAATGGAAGTGCCAGAATGCCAAAACGATGTAGTTGATCTCAAGAGTTCTGAATTTGGTGAAATTCATAGTCCTCAACACGAGTCTGAAAAATTGGCAGAGAAGAAGCCTCTGAAATCACCAAAAGAGAATATTGGCAAGGTCCATGACATTTCAAGCCACTCTTTTGATGATTTACCATCTGATGAGAATGCTACAAGCCTTTTCCAACCAGTGGAGATGTTTTCCAGTCCAAAGAATGAGAAAAATGATGAATATGGGCAGACAGGCCAAAGTGGTGAGTCCAACGGAATTCAGGGGAAGGATGAATTGGTAACCTTGTCAGCAGAAAGCCCATCTGATGCCCTTCCTATGCTAAAGAGATCTCGTAAGCCCACAAAGAGGTACGTCGACGAAGTAGTAGATCCTATTTCACGACATTCAAAGAGAAGGCGGGAGGTTTCTTCTTCAACCTTTAGGGATAAGTCTCTAGGAGTTAAAGATCATAAAAAATGTCACATGGGATCTAAAGTCATCAAATTACCAGCTGAAGAGTCTGCTGTTAAAGCTATTCAAGTCCCATTTGGCTCGCTAGTGCATAAACCAGAGAGTCCTGTATATAAGTTGGTAAGTTTTGGAGCTAGATTTTGTTTGACCATCACTTGAGTATTTGGAATTGCATGGTTGTTTTCAATCCTCCATTTTGTTCAGGAATCTCGTTTTAGTTCAGAAACTTATTTTGGTGTCCAAACGGTCCTATGTACAAGTTGGTCCTTATACAAGCTTTTGTTTCTAATATGGAAATATTTTTGTTGTGTTCAACTCCAATTAATGATGTTGGTATTTCATGTAACAGGCGCACAGTTCAGATAGAAGAATTTTGATGAATAAGCCAAAAGATAACTGTGTTGCTTCAGAGAATCAAAAGAAAAGGGATGAATGTACCCCAGTTATTCATCAAATGACAAGGAGTGACGGTACCCCTGCAGCGAGTCAGAAGAAGAAGGATGACTACGTTAGTGGAGCCCATTTAATGAAAAAGGATCAATCTATCACAAATATTCATTTAACAAAGAGGAATTACAGTGTCACGGCAGCAAGTCAGAAGAAAAAGGAGAAAGATGTAAATGGAGCACCTTTAATGAAAAGTGATGACCGTCTCACAGCACCAAGTCAGAAAATAAGGGAACAAACCGTGTTTGCTGGGAGCCCAATAAAGAAATACGAGTGTGCAACAGCAATGTGTCAAAGGAAAAGAGACAACTCTCCAACTGTGGAGAGCCCTGAAGAAGTTAGTGGCCGGAGGAAGCATCATAGGCTTTGGACTATTGTGGAGGTTAAAAAATTAATTGATGGTGTTGCTGAGTATGGTGTTGGAAGATGGAGTCGAATAAAAAAGATTTACTTTCCTGCGTCTGCCCATCGGACCTCTGTAGATCTCAAGGTAAAATCATCTTTTTTAGGTATGTCATATCAGCGATGGAATGTGATTTGTTGGTTGCAATTATCGCAGGACAAATGGCGAAATCTTTTGAAAGCAAGCGGTTTGCAGGGACAACACAATGAACAGGTAATATCTCTTGAGGCTTGTTTTTTTTTCTTTCTCTTAATTTTTTCTCTCTCTTATTTTTTTGATGTACAAGTTGACTCAGGGAGAGAAGAAGCGTAACGTGGCATGGCGGCCTCTGCCAAAGTCCATCTTGCGGCGTGTTTGTGAATTGGCGGCAATGCATCCTTATCCCAAGGGCGGGAAACCAAAGATGGCGCATATTCGTCATGTTTCTCCAGATAAAAGTACAGACATTACATTAAGTGACTATAGAAGGATCTTACGAAGTATTAACAGCAGTTGATCCTTGTGTTTGTACCATCAATAGAGATAGGCTAGGCCATTTCCTAAACTACGGTTTCTTCAGACACATCTAACCGACAAGCATCCTACGTTTTTCAAACAGCAAAGCCAAAAAAACGCGAGTGCATTTTAGGGAAGTAGTCCCTCCATGCATGAGTCAGCCACCTTCATTGGCATTGTTGTGTTGTTGCCATTATTATCTCCTCCGCTGCCCCACTGGTTATAGTACTGCCTTGGTATGTTGTGATGGTTTATCTATGTTGCGGTCGACTTGGTTGTTTTCATCATGATGTCGTCTCTTCTGGTGCTGACTAGTGCTCGCTGATGTGCCGCCAAGCATAGGGAAGTCATTCATGAGTGCAACCAACGCAAACGCCACCACTTTCATTTTCTTCACTTCTGATTTAAAGAGAAAATAGTGTTAAAACTCAGTAGTCATAGCTGTATAGTTGGAGCTCTGTTTTATATATTATTATGTAATCTTAATTTATTTTGCACCAAGTAGACAAGGGTGAGTGGTCGAGCAATATTCACCTTCCTGGCGTCTTTTTAATTCAGCAATTGTTATAGGACTAAAAAAAAGGAAATTGTCAAATTAGTTGCCTAAATAGGAAAATTCCCCTTTGCAACTTGCAAGTGGTAGTATTAGTCACGAAATCAACTTGAGAGATTTTAGGTTTACTGTTTGAGGCATTATATAAAGTCATGCAAGTTTAGTGGAAATTAGATCAGGTGTGGAGAAGCCATTTTGCACCACATTCCCCGACATGATTGAATCAGAAGTTCATTTTATTTAAATAATATAATTAAATCGATTGGAAGTTCAATTATAGTGGGTATTTCTTCAATTAATATCTTTAATAAAACTAGGCTTTACTCATCAACTTCAACAACGGTGGCTGTAGTTTAGTGGTAAGAATTCCACGTTGTGGCCGTGGAGACCTGGGCTCGAATCCCAGCAGCCACACTATACATTCTTTTTATTTTATATCCTAATTAGTTTTTCGTCTTTTTTTGGAATTATTATGAAAAAGTCCTCAACTTCTATAGTTCTATCCGCGTCTTTTATTTTACAATATTTTGACTTTTCAGCCTATAAGATTGTGAAATTTCAAAGTACAACCCTTGATTATAATAGCAACAATTCATCGATCAGACCACATTTTGTAGGGGTTTATATCTAAGTTAGTTTATTTTTATTTTACTTTCAGAGAAACATATGATTAAATGAATAAATTTATGGAGCAATGGTATAATAGTAACAGAATAAAAAAAATTTGGAACGAAAAACGATAAATTTTATTCGGTAGGAATTAATGTGGTTTATTTCAATGATAATACTATCATACATATGTATTTTTGACCACATAATAACGTACATAATGCTTTCAAAAATAAATAAAAATAACGAACATTTATGAGTGTACACTGTGTACTATAGTTTATTTTGGATGACACATACGATACCATAAGGTATTTTTTTAAAATTTTAATTATAATAATTTTTTATATTTAATGGCGATAGCACCAACGAAAGTACAAAACATTAACTAAGGAAATAAATTAAAAACTGAAAAATGGTATACGGCGCAAGACAGTATTATGGTATCTAAGGCCATAATCTAGCGATATTTGGTGCTTCGTAATAGAGTTACTATCATCACAAATGGCTTTAAAAAATGTATTTTTAATTTTTGATGTTAATGCAGGGCGCAGATCTCATTGCCAGCTAATAAAACACTACAGAAACTGAAGAATACACGTGACATTTAATTAATTCAGTAGTCGAATCAAATCATATCATTGTCGTTTCATCCCATTCCTATACTATACTCCCATTTCAATTATCAACCCTGATATTTATGCTCTCTCTACATTTATTTAATCCTCTCAAATTTGTAAACTTTCACATTTCTAATATTTTTACACAGAAAATAAATAAATTTATTGTACATTTTGTAATAACACACATAAAAAGTTACTATGGCCTCGTGCAGAAGTAGCGGAAATGAAATAAAATTCAAAATATGTACACGAGGTGTTCATTCATTTTTTACTTTACTTTACTTTACTTTACTTTACTTTGATTTTATTTATTTATTTATAATATTGAAAGGGTACTTTGATTTATTTTTTAGATTACTCATTTCCTTTTGTAGCATCTTTTCTTAATTTTGAGTTTTACTTTAAGAAGATTTTAACGAGACTTTTTCATCCATTAGACTATGGGTTTGGACCTCTATTAGTACTTAATATATTATTTAACCTTACGTTACAATATGACTGACCCTTTTGTTTGGACAGAAAAGATCTTTGAATTGACCGGTCGGCATCAATTTGACCGATTCAATTTTAATAAACTTGATATTTATAATATATGTTTTTTTATTTTACATCAATATTCTTTATTCATTATATCTCCTTTGAAGTAATATATATAACCCGAGCATTCACCAGGAAAACCAGAATTTCCCATTCTAGATATCATTCACTGATCCATTTTATAATAATTATATACAAAATATTTGGTATATATCTACATATGAATTTAACCCCTTATCTTTGTACAGAAACAATCCATGTTGCCCATATCCTATTATTTGAGTCAATCAAGCCTTCAATGTTTCATATTCCGGATCTCATTTGGCCTCCTTTAAGTTTGCCATGTAATGATTAGACGTGAAATAAAAAACAAATGTTACAAAATATTTTGAAATTACTTTAGTTGGTTAACAACTAATTAGTATGCAATTTCTGTAATTAGAAAACCCAATTATTAATACCCACTACAAAAGGTATGCGTACTCAAAATCGAATCAACAAAACTCATATGATAGAATATTCATATTTCATACTGCATTGTTTATCATTGACATTGATATATACACATGCAAATGCAATACACACCTCTTGTGTGTGAGATTATGAGAATATACATGCCCATGAAAAAACACGATTTAGGTTTATCGAAATAAATGTAGTATGCAGGTGTGCTGTATTTGTATGAGCAGCGTTAGATGTGGCACCCACAAACGTAGCCTTTGGGGGATGAATCAGTTTGCTGGCTTCTCAATCATTTATATTAAACTTGTGCTCACATGCATGATATATCACATCTCACACATACATACATTTGCCATCGAAACCTCACGAATTACGCTCCAAAAACACCTCTATCCGCCCAGCTCTTCTTCGTGTAGAATTTAATGAGACGAGTGCTACTTGCAGAATAACTTGTAATGATCTTGGAAAAACCAATATACATTTATGATTCCCAACCGAGCGAGTGTATCTGGCATGTCTGCAGAGATACATATCAATATTGCAGCCATTCTACCAAATGAACTAACCACAAAGAAAAGGGCAGAAACGGAGTAGAAGCAAACAACAAGAAAGAGAAGGAAACGAATTTGCATTGATTACTAAAATAAGGAGTTGAGGAAAAATCATGATGTACTTTTATTGAATCCTAAGACTTTTTCCTTTTTTTTGCATTTGTTTTTGTGGTTCATGCATAGATTCTTGCCTGCAATGCAAGTATCTATGGTGACTTGGTCGGAAAGAAGAGATTATTAAAAGATTCGCAATCTTAGTCACATATCCCCAAAAAATAAGGTCATGCACTTAAAAATCAATAAAGCATGGTACGGCCAGTACTTCACTTCTGTACAAATGAAAATGTTAAACTGGAAGTAAAAAAAAATTAGATGAGTGGCCAAGAATCATGCCCAAGTCGTATGATGAATCAAAAACATGTAAACTATCCTAAACACGCAAGTTAGGTTGCTAGTTGCTAGTTGCTATTTCAATTGAAATGCATATTTATCCATTAAATACTCAAAAACCAACTTTTGCAACACCCTCCACCAATCCTAGAGAGAGAGAGAGAGAGAGAGAGAAAGAAAGAAAGTCCTGGAGTTTTTTACAATATCTCAAGTTATGCGATGAGGATTAATTATAAATGGATACTGCACTTTGCCCGAGAAGCTTCTCTCCCATCCCTCTTCATATCTTATCTATATTCCATGTTTAATTTGTGGGTCTACCTTTGAAAACTTCGAAAGATTACACACACGCACAAGAAAGAGAAAGAGGGTTTATTTGGTGCTAACCCCCTTTTTTAATAGGAAAAATTATTTATCTAAATCATGCAGTGCATGTTCGTACAATTTCGTATATGTGGAGATGATGAATACTAAATAAACAAGAGAAAGGTACAGCAGAGCAACCTGCACTATAAGTGCACTTTTAAAAATCACAGTCACACTTAACTTGCTTCTTAGCTGCACACACGTATATGTCAAAACAATGAATGCTCCAAAACCTTGGCTCTTTCTTTCCCCACTCTTATATATAACTCCAGCACTCCCACAAAACCTCATCATCCCATCACTTCCACATCTCTCTCTCTCTCTCTATTACACACACACAAAACTACAAATACTCATAAGAAACAGAGAAAGATGAACATCATGAAAGTGAAATTCCTCAAAGCATGTATGAAGAAGTGGCGAAGAATGGGGAGAAGGGTGATACCTTGCGCAGCTGCCAGTGATACGTGTTGCTTGTGGTCCCTGTGGCCGTTGCTGCCCGAAGAGAAGATTGTGCCCAGCGACGTCCCAAAGGGCCACTTGGTAGTGTATGTAGGAGACTGTCACAAGAGATTCGTAATCAAAGTTAGCTTGCTCAAGCACCCGCTGTTTCAGGCATTGCTGGATCAAGCTCAGGAAGTGTATGATTTCAATGCTGATTCAAAACTTCGCATCCCCTGCGACGAAAACATCTTCCTCAGCATTGTTCAGTGCGCCAAATCTCCACCAGAACGACGGCTGCCCATCTGCTTATGACAGTTCAACAGCTACCCATATCATTTCATTCATTGTTATTTAACTCCCAATTCCCAATCTAGCAATATGTAAATTCATTGATGTATTGTATCATTGCAACTTCATTTTCCAAGTTAGTAGAATATATAATCCAGAGCTGAAGACACTAGACTCCTCCATGTCAGTATAATTTTGTATCAGGTGATACTCAATCCCAATTGGATCGTCTCAACCCAGGGATATATCTCCATTGGCTGTCGAATTGATAGCTCTAACCTCTAGGTTTGAACAAGTTACCTACCTCAAGAGGATGGTTGGCTCAACTCAGCTTGCAGCTTTCTTCAAAGGAAGGTATCAAGTGGTCAACTTTCGTCCTGCAACTAGAGGCTTGTCTAATTGAGCTCAACATTTTTTCTCTGAGCTATAAGTATCACTACTGCAACATACAAACAGAATATGTGATAATTACAGTCTCTAGCTTCTTTGCTAAAAATATATCATAATAAGATTCCAAAACTTAGCTCCTGTTTGTTAGAATTGAGATAGAATGACATAAAAGCAGCAGTTGACATGGATAGAAGGACAACTATCTGTACATTACCAAAGTTCACGAAGAAGCCCTTAGCTCCGGTGAACAGATAGTTTGCAGTTGCATTTAAGGGGTCATTTTAAATAGGGCGCTATGAACATTCAATGTTCTTGTCCAAATATGGCTATAAAAACCCAAGACTTGGTTTTAGTTAGGACAGCGTGGTCGTAGTGTACCGTAGAAACATTGCTAAGAACCCCCAAAACGAACATAGTTAAGTTACATTAATCACCGTTCGATTACCACTGTCCAAGCAACATATCAACAATTAAGTTTCTCCCAATAAAAAAAGTCGAATTCCAATACTCCGAGCTAAATGTAAACCTCCCAAATTCAAACAAAATCTCATTAGCTAAATTTGTATTTCTTTGGATCTTATAACGTGACCTGTCACCAATCAAGACAAATACAATCATCTAAATAACAGTTTTTATGACATGATCATATTTAAGCAAATCAAAATCCCTAGTAAATATTAGGGCATGTGGTGGAGCACTAAGATGAGTACATGCACTGAATGAGTTTCTCAACGATAAATCGATAAGAAAAATTCACCCAAGAATAGGGTTCTGCACGAAAAGGAAAAGAGCTCTTATTTGAAATCAGGCTTCTCTGGGTAACTGCAGCCGGATCTCTGGATAATAACATTAGCAGCATAACAACCAGCTTTTACACAAACTTCTATTGGTCTCTGTAGTACCAACTGGGACAAAAATCCACCAACAAATGCATCCCCTAGAAAAAAAAAACGAAAACCAAAACAAAAACAAAAACAAAGAAGGAATAAATAATTCGAGAGTTTGTTATTGGATGCTTTAAAGAAGAAATTAAAGTGGAGAAGTTCAATAAAATTATGGTCTTTAGAAGAGTTGCTAGTTACATTTATTTGGTTTTTTCATGTGGAAATTGATAGTAAATAGAGATTAAAAGTAACATAGATTCACACACCTGCACCATTGGTGTCAACGAGTTTTTCTTTCGGCAACAGAATCACAGGGAAGAGCTTCACCTTCCCATCTTCTGCAACCACCACTGGATCAACACCTTGTGTAATAACTGTGATTCTTTTGTGTCCCTGATGCCTTAGGCCACTGAGAAATTTTCAATGCTATTTCTTCAATATTTTCAGTCTGTTACCAAGAAGGAAACCAGTCAGTCTATAGAAAACAATTAAACGCATGTTAGTCTGGCTATGCTGAAACAGTTACCTCCCAACCATGAACTTTTGAGAAAGTTCTTGCTTCTGTTTCATTTCCAAAAAGATAGTCAATGTACCTAAACCAAACAATAATGTTCACTATGAATATGTAAAATTTCCAATCTTCTAGGTAATACAAAGAACCAAGTAACCAGCCTTACGGGAATACTTTCACTTGTACATCCTTGAAGAACTCACAGATAAAGGGAGCAGAAAGGTTCATCATGAAAACCTACATGGAGACAAATAAATATATAGATAGGAAAAGAGGTTGTCTCATCCAATCTTTATATAGCGTCAAATATACAAGAAATTGACTGTTTAATTTCTGACCTTGTTTCTGGAAGCCGCATGATCTGCAACAAGCATTATAGACTCTGGTGAGACAGTGAGAAAAAATCCAGCAATATAGTAGAATTTGGCCTTTTCCACTGCAAAAGAAAAATAAGCATGTTTTGTTAAGTGCGTAGTATGAGCCAAGCACTACCTTATATGTATGAGTACCTAATGCCCAATTTTCTGGTTTCTTCAAATGATCACTTTTATAGCAATTTGCAGCTGACAAATTGGCAACAAGTGACCTACATTAGAGGATGGATATAAAACGAGTATGTGTCAGAGAATACTTCCAATGGAAAAATGATTCCAAGGCATTAACCAAAGATAAAATCTCAACAATAAACACAAAAACGATCTATTTGCTTCACAAGTTGAAATTCTAAGGAACTTTCTTCTTCAGAGCACTTTCAGTCATTTGAGTGATTACACTAGCCTTCCTTGATAGTAGTTGAGAAGGTTGTGATATCAGAAAAAAGAAACATGCATCCATTCTCTGACCCTTCTTGGAAAGCAACTGATATTTATGTCTATGTAGTTTACATTCACGTGACATTCTTAAGTAAAGTATTGCAATAGAACCACAGAAAAATTTAATAAAACTCCTACTTTTTTTATCATACAATGATATAGTACCGAACAATCATAGAAAGGGTACGAAGAACTTGAAACAGATTTAGCTGTTTAGGTGACTGACCGTTTGTGACCCATCACACATACAGCACAAGTACCAGTAGGAGATTCATCTTCATAGTAGCAAACCTAATCCAACAAGGGGTGGGGGGACAACATTGAAATATTACCACCATAGATCCTTAAATTAGGAATAACTTAGAAGCAATATCAAATGATAAAGTAGTAAGGGGTAAAAGATTAAAAGACATCAGGTTGATAAGTAATGAGCAAACAAATGGAAGTTGTGCAAAACTAAATATATATTGACATGCATGCTGATTTTTTCTCTATAGGAAAATAACTTTGATGTGATTATTAGTTATAGAAAGGATGATAATTGTACTTAAATGAGCTAAAGCTAAGAGTTTGGCTAACATTAACACCAGATTGTAATGCTTTTTTCTTCATTTCCTCCCCAAATTTGTCCTTTCCAGTTGATCTTATGTAAGCAGTCGCACCGGGAATTTGAAGCATCCACTGAAAATGACATGTCAAAAATAATTACTTGGTAAATTTTTTCTACTCATCAACAATCCACCAACAAGAACAGTAGTACCTGTGCAACTCTGATTGAATTCTGGGTAGCTCCTGCGTTGCAGAATGATAAAGAAAAATAGTCACAAAATGCTGATGCAACAAGAGTCTAATGTCACATCGAGACCAATTTTTATTTCATCTACCTCAATAACCAATTCTTTCTCCATAAAAGGAACTAGTTTCTCTGACTGGATTTTCTTTATTGTAGTGAGTAAAATAATTTACTTTGGAGGAATATTGTCACGGCCGCACTTTATTAAGGATAATAAAGCGGGTAATCATGACTAGGGGTGGGGATTAAGAAGCGGGAATAGA
>JAYDZE010493222.1:0-15741 GCA_034509125.1 Monilaria moniliformis
TATACTAACTTTCAAAAGTTGGAAAAATAATAAATTAATTAAGTTTGAAAACTAAATAACGAGAACTCGCTAATTTTAGGGTTGACCCTATGGGTTCGGTTTATCTTCGGGCCAACCCTATCGGGTTGCGGGCTATTCAGTTTAGGGTCATTCGTGTTGAAATTTTCTTCGGGTTATGATTTTTCAACCCTAACCATGTCGGGTTGTCGGGTTAATTGGGTCAACCCACGGATTTCGAATAAAGAACGTGTATATATATATATATATAATACAAATTTTAATTAACAATTAATGATCACAAGGTTAAACTTTTCCCTTATCTCTGTGGTCCTTATAAACCTCAACAACGTTGTTGGCAGCTTTCTTTCCAATCCCTCCATATTTCTTGAGCGCCATTGCTGTAATCTTTTCTTTTTTAGAAACACTACTTCCCCTCTTTGCTGGGATTCATTTTCAGCCTCTTCTACAAATAGAAATCAAATATCAAAGAATTAATTAATTAGGTAAATAATACTCTATTCATAAAATGGAACCCCAACAACAGAATCACAGCATGGATTACAAATTAAAGCTCCCATATCAAGAAATAAATTTGAAATTCAAAGTCAAACCTTACTCTAATGAGACAATTAATCAATCTTTTTCTTTTCTGCAATTTCGTTGCTAATTTCTTCGTCATTTCATTTCAACGATATTCTATATGTATACAAAAAATAATTTGATTTTACAAGTTTCTAATTGCGTGTGAATGTGTGCTACTGTACGTGTTTAATTCCATAATGTGAAATTCCCTGCATGCCGGCTGCCATCTTGTGATTTTTAAATTGCATTTGTGAAAATATATGCATATTTTGTTTGGAGGCGGAAACAAAAATTTATTTTAATAGGGGCTACGTATTCATAATTTCGAGTTCGAAATTTTTAGATCATAATTTACATATGTTTCGTTGTGATGATATAGGTTTTTGCACAATGATTCACACAAAATACCAAAAATCCGACGACTATATACGGATAGGAAAAAGAATTTTTTAAGCTTGACAGCGGCTTAATCCCCTTCTTAGTTATAGATGTGTCCGCCGTTGCTTGTGATGTTGCGTGTGAGAGATTAACATTTTACACACATACATACAAAAAAGAAAGAAAAAACAAATAACAGTTTCCACGAATTTGGAAGGAAAAAATAAATAATCCCATGACTTTGGAGGTCTCGAACATGGACACGTATCACGGTGGATGTTGTTTTCCCCCTAAGTTAATGGAATATTACGTATAATGCCCACATTTGATAACCTATATACCCATTTTTATGAAAGTATATTTAGATTACTTCAAATTATTCATTATTTTTTCTTCGTGAAGCATGATTGACAATAGTGAGCTTGATTTATTTTATTTTGACAAATTAACTACTATTATACAATTTAAATGAATTTAAATGAAATATTTAGCATGTAGAATAAAAATGAAAAGTAGCTCTAAAATTTCACACACCAATTGGAGACACAAGCACAATTTGTGTAAGAATATGTACTTGTGCCGGCCATCTCACTCGCTATCAAATTTCGCATCGATCGATCACTATCAAATTTAAGTAACGTATTAGTGGGTGCGATTTCTAATTTTAGGAAAGTATTATGATTTTTATGTCTCGTTGGACCAAGATTATTTTAATTCTACTTCAACTAATCAATTGTACACAAGAATCAAAGGACAATGATTTCCTGCACTTTTCTTTCCTTGTCATCTTCATTCCTTTCAGATTTCTATACTATAATTAGTAGGAATATAATGTTTATATTGAATCTCAAACTTATTTTACATATTATAAGAAGATAATTAATAATTATGTTATTGTGAATAAATAATCTATATTTTAATAAATAATTAATATTCTTAACATTTATTTAATGTTAGAAAGTTTATTAGGCTAGAATAAGTTTGTGGATTTCGAAGTACTTGGTCAATAAAATTCGAGACTTGACTCGATAATCAACAAATCAAGCTTGAATTCAGTATTATTGGACTCGACTTATCTTGATTCGTTTCAGTACATCCTTTATACAATATGAATAGGATGCTAATTAGCATAAATTAGAGGGTGAACTGACTTTTCTTTTTAATCATAGAATTCGATATATAGTTGACGAGCCTAAGGTTTCATGCCCTTTTCGTAATTTATTTTAGGTCTAGATCGAGTTACTTTTTGTTTAGTTTTGTTTTGTTGTTTTTTTGTTTTTTGTTTTTGTTTTTGTTTTTTTTTTAATTGGTAAGACTTTTTGTTGAGTAGGGGTGAATATTCAATTTTCGGTTTGATTTTTTGCCTAAACCAAATTGAACTTGACCGAAAAATCAATTTCTTTAAAAACACTAAAATCGAAGCAATGCTATTGAATGTATAAAGTAATACTGAAAAAAAAAATTCGCTTACTCCAGGACTCTAACCCAGGTCTGCATTCGCCCAACAAAGAAGATGCATCTATTGTAGATCTTCACAACCTAATGACGCCATTAATTTTACAAATTACATAAAAATCAAAGTTCGATTTGTCTTTTATTCATTTATTTGAAATTATAAAGAAAAAAGGACAAATTGAGTTTTGATTTTGTGTAATTTATAAAATTAATGACATCTTTTAAGGAATTAGAATCAAGGTAAATAGATAAAACAAAACAAAAAATGCTAACGTAGACTAAACGAGAGCAATGCTCACAATGATGCTCACATGAAGTATGTAGTATAACATTACTATATACATTCTAACCTTTAGATTGGTTAATCAATTTAGTAAGTAATTTTAAAATTATGCCATTAACTTGAGGCAGCGTTCTGCTCTTGAGTTTCCAAGTCTTTATGTTGTACGACCCCCCAAAGGTGGACTTTTGCATTTGCGTGTGTTAGGCGTGTCGTTGGTTGTTTTTCCTTTTCTTTTTCTTGTTTGATTTTTAGTGGTTCCCTTTTTTCAGAAAAAAGCATAGTTCAGTTTTTAATTTTCTTTTTTTGAGTTGAAAACATAGTTTAGTTTCTTAATTTCATGTTCGTGGGCTACTAATTTTAACTAAGAACGAAATCTCACCAGTTATGGCAACTACTTTAAACAATCAACGTTATTGTATTCTCTTACCTTCACCTAACTAACTTTGTTCCTAAATTCGTGAGGGCTGCCTGATTGCAGCCCTCACGTTGATGCCCGATGTCCACTCCATCGTCCAATGGCAAGTCGGGTTCACTCTCAAAACCAAAGTGCGAGTTCAAGAAGAACTCTTCTCCACCAATTCAAAATCAAAATCTATAACTTTCTTTTTAATTCTTCTCTTTATCATAATTATTACAGATTCTAAATTCCTTTTGCAGCTTCTTGCTAATTTTGTTTAAATTTTAATATTTCTTTCTCACCCTAGGGTGGAATCTAAATTTAGGATTTATTGTACATTTCTAGTGCAAATCTAGATTTTTGTTTTGTACGATAATGTTCTTTACATTGACACTAGTAGTGTATTATAATAAGTACCTTATAATTTATTTTTTTATGTTGCATTATTTATTTTGCAAGATTTATGTTTTAGTACCTTGGTAGCTATATTACCTTGTTAAAGATCGTTACTGTAATATGAATATTAAGGCGTACTAAAGATACGAATTTAGTTGTTGTTACACTAACTTTTTTTTTTATAAGGGTTATTGACAACTAAATATATAAATTTTAGATGTATTTTGATTTGTATATAAATTTTATGAATAAATACACAAACTTAAATATATTAATTGATCCCCTGAAACATACCAGAGTCGATCACTAGTTTTAGCATTTCTTGGGCATCCCCACTCAACATAGTTTGGGTAATAATTGAGGAAATTTGAAGTAGTGATTTTTTATGATTTCCTTTTTCTATTTAAAATTCGTTCAACTAATCATTTTGATCATAAATCTATTACTTCTTCCGTCCACTATAAATTGTCTCATCTAGACTCTACGCGGGCGTTAAGAAATGTGAATGAAAATGGATGGAAAAAATTAGTGGAATATGAGTCTTACTTTTATATTAATTTTATAATAAAATATAAGTGGAATGAGTTAATGGCATGTGAAATGGAGGAAGTATTATTTAGATATATAATAAGAATTGTCTATACACTACGTACGTGTTTCTTGGAAGAAAATCATATGGAAAATTCGACGCAAAACATAAAAATATCCATGATCCATGTTGAGTTTAAGTCTTTTTTTTACCTCTGCTGTTATATATGGCTTGCTGTCGGGATAACAGGTCCGTTGTCTTGCTGTTTCCTTCTTAGATTGTCCTGTTTGGCTGTTTCGTCTTTTCCTTTTCTGATGTAGCTTTAGTTGTGTTGTGATTTATCGGCTCTGTTACGACTGAGGGTGTACCTCGGTTGCCTTGTTGTTGATGTTTTTTTGGTTCTACTGTTGATTTTGCTTGATGAACCTTTGGTGGTAGTTTTGTGTGCTGTTGTTTTGGTCGGCACCTGTGCTCACGACTTGGGTGGTTTGAGCCGTTTGTTGTATCGAAAAAATCTATAGAAATATATACACAATAAAATTTCAAAGGTGAATACATATTATAAAAGTATGCAATAATAAATTTACAACAAACTCAATAGCATGGGGTTACAAATTACACAACAAATCTAATCAGCATAATACACAATGAATTGCCAACATTGTTCACTCACTCACTAATCACCTGCTACATTTTCTCATTTTAATCACAAAACACTAAAAAATATTAAAGAAATTTTGGCATATATATATATTTATACTTGATGATGAAGAATTACTTTCCCTTGTTCTTGACAGCATTGGTAGGAGATTTCACAACTTTCACCACAGCCCTTCCAATCTTCTTCCACACCATTGTCGAGACCTTGGGCGTCTTTTTTGGAAAAATACTTCCCTTGCTCGAACTCATCTTCGCTACCTCTTGATTAATTCCTCAAATGTGTGTGTGTGTGTGTGTGTGAATATTTCGTATTTGTTTGTGGTGGTGTGTCATTGAAGATATGTTTGGTATTTATAGGGCTCGAGAGTGGTGAATTTTTCCTAAAATCATATTTTTGGGGAATTTTCTGCATAGTATAATTAATTAGCAGCTAATTTCTGGGTGGTTTCAAGGAAGAAATAGGAGATGTTTGCTGATGATTTTCCGACGATCATGTTTTGTGTTTGTACAAGTAAAAAACACTTGGTCTTTTGAGGGCTTTTTCTCAAGTTAGAAACACGTCGAAATTGCAATTTTCTGTTCCTCAAAATTACATTTTTTGTAATAACTTGATAATACTATGCCGAATGTATAAAATCACTACATTTGTAGTGAAATTAACTACTAGTAGCGGACACACACTTGCACAATTGGCTACCACGACTCAGGGACAATTGTTTTCTTACGCTTGTAAATTTCATAATTATTCGGAAATTTGAGCTAAAACTCTGCCACAACTAGAATGTGTCTCTCATTTATGTATGAATGGCTCCATCGCGCAACAGTAAGCCTTCCCTTGAATAATTTTTTTGCATTTGCCATTGTTAACTGCACAGAAAATTTAGAATATTCACCCCCAATAAGATTTGAACATAGGTGTTGCATTCATCCAGCGTTCACCATAGATCTTCGTCATCAAAAGACTGAAAATGGTTATTAGTTTTCATTATATGAGATTCGATAGAAAGGATTTTTTTTAAAATTACATATTCGGGTTAAAGATTTTTTTAGATTACACGTGAAATATATATAATATCAATTAAGATACTATACTGTAAGTAGACAAGATCATTACACCAAAAATTAATCTTGTTTTTTATTATTATTTAAAGATGGAAAGCTGTGGGGTTTAATCTAATGCATTTATTAGTACATGGTATTCGAATGAAATTAATTAAACTTTGTACTTCAATTTTGCTATTCAACCAAAGCAAAACAAAATTTTCCTTTTGATTACTAATTTTAGGAAAGTATAATGACTTTTTCTGTGTGGTGTTGGAAAAGGTTGACTTAGACAATGATTATTTCAGTTATTTGCACCCTTCTTTTGGTTGTCATACTCATTCTTTTCAGATTTCTTTTGTTTTCCTTTTCTTCTCTGTTATGAATGGAATTGGTGAGATGTGGATACATTGTGGTCCTATTCAAGGCAAGGTGACACTCATGATACTATGATATAAATTTATGGGGTTTCATTTTAAAAATAATTTGTGATAAGTGGAGTAATGTATGAAACTTATATAATGGTCCAAATTCTCTTTAGATCGATGTTCAACATTTATTTGTTTCATTTGCCAAAAGCTTGATGCCATGATAGATATAAATTGATATGTATTTTCTATTGCTAATATGGTCCAACAAAATCGAACTAAATAAAAATAAATAAATAATAAAAGAACACAGAATAACATGTGAAAATGACCGAAGCACATCATTGTCGTTGACCGTGGGCATGGTTATTGTAAAACGATGAATTCATGATACCATATTATTAGTTGATTCTTTCAAGTACGTTAATTACACTTAAATTTAATGCATTCGCTTCTCAAGATCATATAATCTCTAAAGTATTTAATTTACCAGAAATTTGTTAAAAAATTCAATGTTAAAAGAGCATATATATCTTTTCTACGAAATTTCTTTGAAGCAATTGCCAGGAAATAAATTGAAATTAACTCGAATTTCACGTATGGTTATGTTAAGATACTGAAATTGAAGGAAATTTAGTACAGTTAATTAAATATAAAAAATTGGGAAGAAGAAACGTGTTTTTCCTACACACTTCCATTCAGTTAGAGTTGCAAATTCGGATACCTGCAAATATCTGCACCCGATATTTCAGGTACCTGATATCCGTGTAGGTATCAGGTAGGGTCGGGTATTCCGGATACCGATATCCTAATTTGGCACCCCTATCCATTCCCATCCACACATCTTCAACAAGCCAAAACTCCTTCCCCCCCCCACCCCCATCATCTTGCTCTTCAAATAAACATCTTGGGAAATTTATCAGCAGAAGAGCCCTTTTCTTCTTCGAAATCTCAAGGAAACAAGCTGTTTAATTATATTTAAAAGTTTATTTTCTGATACACAAAATAAGATCATATAATCCGAGGAAACTTCATAGAATCAATCTTAATATAGTTAAGCATAGAATTTCTTCCTTGAATTCACACATAAATTAGCGGCAAAACTACAACGAAATTACCGAAAAATGTGATTTCAAGGGAAACTCACCCAACTCTCATGCTTATATATATAAACATCAAACCCAACCTATCTTCAAACACACACCACCTACAACCGAGAGAGAGAGAGAGAGAGAGAGAGTAGTGATTAGCTTATTATTTGATTGAAGAATATTATAGAGAGAAGATGAGTTCGAGCAAGGGAGGAAATGGGGGAAGTATTTTTCCCAAAAAGATGCCAAAGGTTTCTACAATGGTGGGGAAGAAGATTGGAACAGCTGCGGTGAAAGCTGTGAAATCCGCTGCTAATGTTGTCAAGAAGGGAAAGTAAATTCTTGATGTTTTAATTCAAGATTGTATTGTACATGCATGAATAATGTATCAAATTAGTTAGTGTGGTAATTTGTAATTCCACAAATTAAATTGTGATTCTTGTAATTAAATTTGTTATATACTTACTAAGATGTGTGTGTCAGTGTAACATTATGAAATTATCGATTAATATTTTTTAAAATACCATGCTAGCTCCTTGTGTGTACAATGATCACGAATCAATGGTTTCGTCTACTTAATTATATTGTGCGTATCGCTTAACTATTTACAAAAATATATATGTAAAATAGAACAATATTATGATTGGGAATAAAAAGTTAGTTAATTAAAATCTTAGAATGTTGCGTATCTATATATTCTTGTGATTTGTGATTGTGAAACCAGTATATATAGTCAAAAAAAATAAAAAATAAAAAATAAAAATATTAACGCGTGTGGATTATGTGGACGTTTTGTTTTCGAGCTCTTTATTTGGTGATTTATATATTATAGTATATATTTATAATATTTTTAAACAATCATGGATACTTGTCATGTATGTACATGATATATATGATTTTCTCGAAATAATTGGAAAATAATAAAGTAAATTACAGAATTTTCTGCTTTTTTTAACAACATGAGTAGAAAGTTTGCTGCAAGACTTCATTAATTCTGAATTATGCAAGTCTGGTCACCTTGTGAAACGAGACCATTTCAAAGAGCAAATTTTCGCAATCTTGAGCTTCTTTTACTTATCGTTTGCTTTTCCAAGCTTCACAAACAATTTAATTCGTTTGTTTTTCTTTGTTAATATTTTTAATAGAATCACCCATGCCTTGTCACATCCGATGACCCATTCGGCTCGAGCATGGGGCCTACTCTGCTACCATGATAGAAATTTATAGGGTTCCAAAATTAATTGGTGATAGGAAGAATGACTCACTAGATATTTAAATTGATTTCTCTTACTTTATAATTTTGATACGATTTTATTTGAACTATATCTTCATAATAATATATAAGAATCCCCTAAAGAAATTACATATAAAATTAAGTAGTTTAATCTATTTCTTCCCTAGGATACAATTGAACTTAATCAATCGACCTTGCTAAACACATGCATGGATGAGTGTAATTATTTTAAAATGCATCAGTACTTTAGGAGTTGCATCAATTACTACACGGCCGTCCCTTATTTGAGGAATTAAGGGCATCCCCGGTGGAATGCCTGCCTCCCGTCTTGGCGGGATATGACGGGCGCGGGCTGCGCTGCAGAGCGTGGGGCGGGACGGAAGACACGGAGTGGAAGGAAAGAGAGTGGGCCATCCCGCCACGCGCCTCTCCCCTCTGCATTCTATGAGAGGACGCGTCTCGCCAACTCGCTGCCCCTGCGAGTGGGCAAGTTTTTTGACCTTTTTTTCTTAAATTTCCACGTAAATTCGAAAAGTAAAAAAAAAATCTATTTAAAAAAGGGCTACATTTGAATTTTTTTATTCATACACACTTCTATAAATACCTCATTCCCCCACTTTATTTTCCATATTCGTTCCATCAATTTCTCTCTCAACTTCATCTCCTTCATCACATTCTTTTAATTTTCAAGTGCAAAAATGTCCGACGACCACAAACAACCCCAATGGCGCGATTAGTTCATGCATGAGACCTACAAGGCATACACACCGGGTTCCGCTCAGTCCGCAACCAACCCCAACGAGCTCCCCACTCTCCACGAGATCCCCACGCAACAATTGGAGGACATCCAACTATCCGACCAGCCGACATGCCGCGACGTTCGAGCGGTGTACACCTCGGAGGAGACAAAATAGATCTTCAAGGTGTATGTCGACACTAGCAAGGATCTCATCGTCGGTAACCAACAAAAATCCAAAGTTTTTTGGGATAGGGTTGCCGTTGCAAACAACAGCAGCCAACCATAGGGCGTCCCGGCTCACACTCAGAAGATGATCCGGGCTTATTTTGACCGAGTTATCCCGGAAATCTCCAAGTTATGCGGCATCTACAACAACTTGGAGAAGGATTGGCCAAGCGGCGCGAGCGAGGTGGATATTCTAAAAGCCGCCATGTAGGTGTACCAAAACGACACCGGTAGATCATTCAAGTATGCCGCCACTTGGAACAAGTTCTGAAGCATCGACAAGTGGGCGGGTGGTCTCGATTCGGCGCCTAAGCGCACGAAGAACACCTGGAGCGGCCACTACTCCACGAGTGGTGGCGAAGGATCCGAAGGCGCAAGCTTGAGGCCATCGGGGAGGTCGAGTCGAGCCTGTCCGATCGAAACGAAGACGACGAAGAGAATGGAAAAAGTGCCGGCTTCGAGCAGTGCAGATTCGGAGGCGAAGGCGACGACCAACAGAATGCTAATGTACAACATGTTGGCGAAACATATTACAAAAAAACTAATGTTATGACGCCTGAACAATCGCCTATTTTATTCAATCGAAAATTGAATTTAATTAGAAAATGTAAATAAATCTAATAAATAATAAATGAATAAAAATTTAAAGATGAGACCTATGAATAGTTAAGGAATGATGAATACGAGTGTTGTCTCTTAATTAAGGGATTGAGTAAAAAGTGTTGTGAGGCCCATGTGTAAGAGAATGGATAATTAAAAAATTGTATTATGGATGGCCTAATATGCTTTGGTCCATTTGCTAAGAGAGGAAAATGGAGGTTCTAATGCTTTATGTGATGAGCTCTATCAAGTTTTCGTTAATGCAAGACTGGAAGCTAATAGAGCAGCACCTTGTTGGCTAGTTTTGCTTATTTGACTCGGTGTTCTTTCTGATAGAAAGTGACAGAAAATATATATTTTCACTTTTTTTATATTCATATGTTTTATAGAGCGAAATTTTTTTGAAGGACATGATAGTCAGAAAAATTTTGTCCTTCAAAATTTCGGCAGCACATTTTTCCTCATTTTTACTTTAATTCATGATATTATTATTATTAGGTTTTAATGTGAAACAATTTCAGACATTTTCTACCATAGAATAAAATGGATAAAAAATTGGGACCACTAAAATGTGATAAAAATTTCCCAACTTTTCTTATTTCTTTTTTTTCCTTTTTCATATAATAAATTTGTAATCAAAGAGTACACACTCTTACCATACAAACCTCTCTTATAGGGTACATTCTCTTAAGTTGCAAATTTATCATAAGAAAATAAAGTATAAGAAAAAATAATTTTTTTATCACATTTTAATAGGGTCCCTACTTTTTTTTTTTCTCATGCTAAAGTGGAAAAAATGAAAAAAAATATTTTTATATCAATAATTCATAATAATGTTATTATGAATTGGAGCGAAATGGGTAGCCTAAAAAAATCCATTTTACCAAGAAAAAAATATTCACCTTACAAATTATGCGAAAACAATTATGTATACATTTTCCACATCGAAAAGAATCCATCATTCTTTAAATTTTCATATGTGATCACCTCCTCCTCATGCTTTATGCTTTCACAAAATTAGTTCTATTCTTAATTTCTTCGCAGCCTGATTAGTTAGAGTGCATCACTTCCAGCCAAAACACTATCTTGAAAAATGTTTGATGAAATTGTTCAAATGAAGAAGACACGTACGGTTGTTAGAATATGAATACACTCGTATACTTTTCAGATAACGACACAATTAGAAAAGTAGAAAGATGAGACAAGAAATTAAACAATAAATTGAATTGATAATGAATTACAAATGCATATTTGAACGTTCTCTGGTGTTGTTGGGACATCCGAGTCGAGGAGGAACACTCTCCATTAATATTAAACGAGAAACGATATTTATTATCTTCAAAAATAAAATGAATTCATTTTAGTAACGCCACAAGCCAAGAAGTTTCGATGAACTAGACGAGAGCAGAACAAAGAAGCTTTTTACTAGTGTCTAGGGATGTAGGGTTGAGAATTTATAATTCGAAAAAATTACAATTCGAATAGCCTGTAACCGAATAGCCCAACAACCCGATAGGATCGGCCTGAACACGAGCGGATTGGCCCGATTGACATACCTATTAGTGTCCTAGGATGCAAAAAAAATGATTGTCCAAAGCTCTACAAACATATTTTATTTATCAATAAAGCTTTTTAATTCGTTAAGTATATTCACTGGTTAAATTAAAGATGAAGGTATAACCTCCTAGCTAGCCCAAGACTAAGGTTAGGCACAAAGACCAATTTCCATGAGAAAATTTTCGAAATCTTGAACTTATTTTACTTTTCTTTTCCTTTTTTCAGCTTGACTTGTCTACTTAATTAGCTTGTTAAATATTCTGGAAGTGATACAATAGAGAGACAGAAGTATCCAAAGAATATTCCAAATTAATAAATATCTAGATTGTAAAATAGGTAACATAAGCAAACATAGATCCTCTAGTTGTTTCGTTACACAACCAGTCTTGGGAAAGAACAAATGTTACCTACATGCGTGTCTACGGTGGTGGCGTATCCAGGATTTTTTATTTGGGTGTGCGACATATAATTACATAAGGTCCAAGAGGGGGTGCGACAAAGCAGTCGGTCGTTGTGTCGCCATTGAATGGCCGCCGACAGACAACAACGCAATGCAACAACACCTTTTTTTTTTCTTTCTTCTTTTCGTCTCTCATTCTCTGTCTAATTCTCTCACATCTTTCTACCTCTACTTTTTGTTATGAATATTAGATAGATAAATGAGCCGTGGAGTATAATTATTAGATAGATAATTATATGCCCCTGCGTGTGATAGGTGTCAACAAGCAATTGACGCATTCGGTTGACAAATATTTCACACGGCAAGAGGAAAAGAATTGAGGGAGAGGCGAGAGGAAGAAACGTAGGATTTGAGAAAGATAAAATCTTATTTCTCAATGAATTTTACAATAACAATGACTCTAGTTTATATAATTTTCTAACCCTATGCGATTCGACTCACTTGATATGACTCGGGAAAGAACCGACAAAGAAAACCCGAGAAGGAGTTTATAATTCACTCACCTAAACTCTATTACATTTAGAAATATTAAAAACGTGCAACACAAAGAATTAAATTACGAGGTCTTCAAACGAAATCCTGGAAGCGACGACGCCGAGCCACATTGCGTCAGAGTCGTGAATGGGGCTCAGAATCTTGTTCTTCATTAGCTAGATCAATCGATGGGTCTCCTACTTGGGCGTGATCCACCACGGCCTGTGGCTTATGGACTTGGGCCGTTGGAGTGGGCAGAGCGGTTGGGTTTTGTGGAACAAGGTCTGTATCAGCGTGTCTAATCAAAACTAAGATTTAAACTGATTAACACACACATGCATCAACTCTAACGTTCTTACAGTATCTATCTTATACACATCATTCGCTTGTATAATTATTTAATTTGAAATGCATCAAATTCTTTTTTTTTTGGATCATGAAGGGTTGACTTTTCCTTTATTATTGAGATTCTTAACAGCATTGATGGCACCCTTGACAGTTTTCCCCCCAACCTCCACAATCTTCTTCCCCACCATTGTCAGAACTCGCGGCTGCTTCTTTGAGAAAATGCTTCCCTTCTTTCCTCCATAGCTGGAACTCATCTTTAGAGAGAGAGAGAGAGAGAGGCTAAGTGAGTGTGTGTGAGTTCGTGTCTATGGTTCTTTCTATCTTGTGGGTCTCTATATATAGACTTGAACTCTATTCCTGGATTTAAAGTCCTCTCTTGCTTATTACTATTTTTCTTGAATTTTAGGAGTTGCTTTAATTACTACACGTCCAGCCCTTATTTAATATTTTTCCCTACCAACTAATTCAAGGGCGGATTCAAGGGGTCGTGAGTGACCATTTCTTTGGGCTGATTATAATTGATAGTATGATATTTGGGCCGAGTAACTAACCAGATCTTTGACTTTTGGATGTAAATTGCATGATATGGTTCGGAGCCTATATTTTCTGATTGAAAATTCAAACGCCAAAGGCTCGAATCTAACATGATATTTTAATTAATTGTGTGAAAATTATGTTTTGCATTTGAACATCAAAACGACGTTGTTTCGTATTTTCCACCTCTAGGTCAATATAAGAAAACAACATCTAGTGTGTATGTTGGTGTGTCTCTACATCAGCGACCAATTCATACGCGGCGGGGTGTGGGAGGGTTTATGCAAACTAATTGACACATACTGAAGTAAAAGATACGTTAGTTTGCGACGAAAAGTATGTTGGGGATGAATAATTTATTTAATTCGACATATGGTTGAATTTAATTACAAAATTATTTTAATCAAAGTAATTCTACTGCATAAACAGACACTCCTTAAGTGAAGAAGGGGCTTAAGTCCCTATCGAAACTTTTTTTTTCTTTTTTTTTCTTTATAAGATTTTTAAATTTATTCAAATTTTATATAAATTGTTATGCAAAAACCTTTATCAATGATCTAAATCACAAAAAAAACTAGAATATTTAAGAAACATAGCCTCTATCAATATTTTTTTTCCTGCGTCGGCCCCCTAACTCTATTAGATAGGATTCTTATCGGTACCGTGATCAAGATCAACGGTTTTGATATATAATAATTTAAAGAAGAATTTTAATTACATTTCAAACAATACTTCTAATTTAGGAGATAAATATATATGGGACGTGGATTATATATATTCATTTAATCTAGTTAAAGGCAATTTTCTTCTTTCTTAATAATTAGGAGTAAATCCCTGTAGCCATACTTGTGAGCACGGCAAGAATAATAAATGTCTTGCTATAAGAAATAAAAGTATCATTGTACAATAGCATGTAAATTATATTCCAAAACAGCAAACCTAAATTAAAAGCAGTCTTTCTCAACGTCAGTACATGTATGATTTATGAATTTAATTTCAATTTATTTTTAACATATGAAAATATGAATTTTGGAAAAAAAAAAATTATGGCCTGCGTAAAAAATATACAGTATTATCAATTTGACTAGATATACCCGTAAAACATATCCGCATGTCACAACTTCATTCTTTCGACATCCTAGTTCAAAAAACATGTTTTATGGATGATCATATATAAATGTTTAAAAATAAATTGAAGTTAATGACATAAATCAAATAAGTGCTAAAATTCAGATCATAAACTATAATTAATCATAAAATTCATTAGAGCTTATGGTACAATATTCAGAAATTAATTAAGTAAATAATAAATATATATATATATTTATTTTCTGGAAACTAATCTGAAGCAATACCAATGAAACTTAGAACTCCCATTCAAAAAAAAAAAAAAAACGAAAAAAGGAGAAAAAAGAAAATAGTACATGGGACAATAAATTGAACTGAAAACGATTTCAAATGCAAATTTGAATGTTTGCTATGATTTGGGACATACGAATCAAGGAAGACCTCTCTCCACAATACAAGCTAGGTTCGCCCAACTAGTGCTTACAGTGCGGCATATATCATTTCTACAGACGGAACGTGCAACCTCATTTTCTTGCTAGTAGCACCATATATAGACCAAGAAGCGTAGACTAACCAAATAAGATAGTGTACAAGGATGCAAAAAAATGATTGTGCGATTTTTTAGTGTTCCAAAGCTCTACAAACATGTTTCATTTCTAGGCAAGGCAAGCCACAAGTAGGGATATCAATAAGCTAGGCTCGTTAACTCATCAAGTATATTCACTGGTTGAATTAAAGTTGGAGGTATACTAACTAGCCCAACACTAAAATTAGACCCAAAGACCAATTCTCAAAACACAAGATAGTCCATCGTGTAGACTAATTAGTAATGTTATTAATAATGACGGATGTAGGTGGGTCACCGCTGGCGCACGAGAGTGAAAAACTCCATTACATTCGGCCTTTTGAGCAGCCGATCCCATGACAATTCCGCCTCGGCCCCGAGTGCAGCACCTCCATCCATGGCCTTTATCTAGTTTATATAGTGTTATATATGTTGGATATATAGATACGCTCCTATATGCTTGCTTATCATTGTAATAGATGTTTGTTTATTTTTGGACGTTTGCAGGCTCTGCTAGCTACTCTTGTTGTTACTCTTGGCGTGACAAATTAAGGCAAGGTATTCCTGGTGAAGCAGCCACATTGTATATTCTCCAACTAAATTCCACATCAAATTTGGACATTGTTGATTGTATTTATTTCTCCAAAAAAGATTATCATCTTCTTTGCAGTAATCACCTCTGTTACACGGGTTGCGTAACGAGATGAGATCTCCAGTAGAATCAGGACTTGAAGGCTAGGGTGGGGAGAGAGAGACG
>JAYDZE010493333.1:0-15740 GCA_034509125.1 Monilaria moniliformis
TTATTATTATTATTATTATTATTATTATCATCATCATCATCATCATCATCATCATCATCATCATCATCATCATCATCCATGAATGGTAAACAACAATTATTATATTTGGTGTCCACCAAAGTATGCACTTTCCTTTTTAAAACGTGATTGACTTTATAGTTTAATATTACAAATACATTTTTTTTTACCAAAATCCACATTTTTTTACATAATGGAATCCATAATTAAACAACCTTTATTCACCAAACACACATCCACCTACTATGAAATATAGTATTGATACAAAACATTGCTTTTAGGAAAGTGCAATCGTTTTGTTTGTGGCACGAGGAAGAAAATGAAGCCAAGATGCTGCAAGACGGCTGTCTCATTCTTCATTTTCTAGACTCATTCGGAAGAGCATGATCGCATCCTCGTCGAATCGTCGGTCTGATCGAAATCGCGCTCGAGAGTTAGTGCAACAGTCTCAATTTTCAAGTGCGATTCCGGCCATTTTGGTTATGCGTTGCATTTTCAGGTGTGACTTCGACCACACAAGTGGTCGGATAATGATTGACTATCTACGGGTGGAAATCCCCTCTAGTGTAAATACTAAATGAGGCTATGGTTTCATGATAATTAGCCGTTCTTTCTGGCGTGATTGTGTACATAATAAAACAAGTTTTTGAAGTTCAAGATATATAAAAATAAAATAAAATTGAAGTTGAAGCTAAAAATTGAAATTTGCGGAAAGAAGCTATAAACTTACTCTTATTTTATTACAACAATTTTCATAATAGTCTACTGAAATTGGGGCGAACGTATTGGGATTCTTTTAGCCTTAGTTTGGGCCCTTCCTATATATCAATTTAATAAGGAGATGTAAGTCTTTTTTACTGTAATAGTCATAGGTATGCTCGAAAAAGTTGGGAGCGGCAAAGCGGATTCAAATTGTTTGACATCAAACTCCCGATGGTCCCGGCTGGCTCTCCCAGAGAATAGTAATAATATCATAGCCCTCTAAGAAAAATAGAAATTTAATCATTGGCCCACTTGCTAAGATCATATCAGCATATGGGCCCATAATTTAAATGCTAAACCCAATCTGAAGTGAGAGAGAGAGGAGAGAGAGTGAATCGAGGTCAGGATACATACTCATCACTTGAAATTTGAATTTGCAGCGGGCTCTTTTTCTATTATCAAATTTATTATTCATTTCTCCATCCGCTCATTCACCTTCAGCTGCAGCTTCAATCAAAGCTCACACCTTTTTTCACCATAATTGTCTCCCAATTCCCACAACTATCATCAATAACTGCATCATCTTTAACACTTCAACAATTCCCAAAATTTCACACAATTTTCCGCTAAATTCCGCCTAAAATCACAGCTACAGCTATGTCGCCGATTCGCCGGAGACCGGCGCAGTCGGCCAGCGACGAGAACGAATTCGAGAGACTGTGGAATCAGACGATGCTCATTCCGTCTAGACCTCCGCTCAATTCGATTCCTGACCCATCCCAATACCAATCGCAGCAATCTCAGCTCCGATATGAAGAGAAGCCGGAGTCGTCTCGGAGGAGAAAACATGAGGGAATGGGAGAAAGGCAGCTCAATTCGTCTCTTGTGAGAACTCCAAAGGTTAATGGCAGAGCTAAGCCTGCTAATTCAGAGCCTAATTCAGCTCAGAGCACTCCGGCCAGAAGTGTGCATAAGGTTTCTATCGTTGGCTCTACTCTCACAAGTTTACTGCCTCAATTTGGAAACGGTGGAGGAAGACTGCACCGGGATTCCAATTCTCGGAGATTTTCCATTGCTACGCCACAGCAATTGTTGTCTGAGGTTCCACATTTTGAGCTTGATGATGATCCCTCCTTCTGGAATGACCATAATGTGCAGGTCAATCACTAGTTGATTTCAGTTTTTCGTTGCTAATTTAGGGAAAATGGTTTTTGTATTGTAATTCTTGTTCTTGTTTTGTTGTAATGTAGGTTTTGATTCGGATGAGGCCGTTAAATAGCTCTGAGATGGTCTCACAAGGACATGGGAGATGCCTGAGGCAAGAAAGTCCGCAGACAGTGGTTTGGCAAGGCCACCCCGAAACCAGATTTACATTTGATCATATAGCTTGTGAGAGTATATCACAGGTGCCTCTTTGTTTAACTGTTCAATGATTTTTATTCAGTAGTCTTAAAATGGAAATGAAATGCAGGGACTTGCATTTGTGAACTTAGAGTTAGATATAAATATTCACAGCATTGACAAAGTGTGCATCTACAATAGTTTTTCTTGAACCATGACATTCATGTCTAGTATAGCTCAAACAAAGTCTCTTCGTAGTGACTTGGATAATATGGACTTTTGTGTAGGAAATGCTATTCAGAGTTGTTGGACTACCCATGGTGGATAATTGCATGTCCGGGTATAACAGCTGCATGTTTGCTTATGGGCAGGTTGGTATCACCGTGGAAGTTTGTTATTGGACCATATGAATGATGTGGTTGTTTGAAAGAATAACTGAGTCTTGGATAATTTGTTGCAGACTGGTAGTGGAAAGACATATACAATGATGGGCAACACTGATAAGATGGACGGAAGGCTTGGTGAGGACTGTGGGATAACACCACGCATTTTTGAGTATCTATTCTCAAGGATCAGAAAGGTTGATAACTGTGTTACTCCTGTCTGGCAAATCTTAAGTATGTGCTTAACTGCTTATTATATATCAGTTGCTGATCTGTATTTATATCTTTAAGGAAGAAGAGAGTAGGCTGCAAGAGAGATTAACATACAGCTGCAAATGTTCTTTCCTAGAGATATACAATGAGCATATTACTGACCTTCTTGAACCTTCATCTACAAATCTACAGGTAGCAAAAGTTATGGTTGTCGTTAACGAGTATATGGTGAATGCTTAATATGACAATTAACTGGAAACTATATTTTTCCTCATGATGCAAATAATTTGTTTCCATTGTGATAAGGATAGCTTAGAGAAGACTTGAAGAAAGGGGTATATGTTGAAAATCTTAGTGAGCACAGTATTAGTACAGTTAACGATGTGCTACACATTTTACAACAGGTGATACACTAAGTTATTTATTAATGTAAATTCTTTATTTTTTGCACACGAAAATTTGCTGGTCTGACTATATTTTGGGCAGGGAGCTGCAAACAGGAAGATAGCTGCAACTTATATGAATAGCGAGAGTAGTCGATCTCATAGTGTTTTCACCTGCGTTATTGAGAGCCGTTGGGAGAAGGATTCAATGGCCCATCTTAGATTTGGAAGATTGAATTTGGTAGACCTTGCTGGTTCTGAGAGGTATGTCTTAAAGAGAAATAATCTCAATTGACGGACAATGCATCTGAATAATATTTAATGTTTGATAGGCAGAAGAGCTCAGGGGCAGAAGGAGATCGGTTGAAAGAAGCTGCAAATATTAACAAGTCACTATCAACTCTAGGGTATTAGTTCCTTAACTTGTACAAAATAGATTTTTCCATCGTACAGCTATTCCTTAGTCCTTTAATGTGCCAATACTTTGTTTACCATCAACAAAACTTGTCTTTGTTTTTTATATGATATGGTATGTTGAATATTTTCTGAATCACTTTGTTTATTATCATATCATTTTCCACATGTTTAGTTCTCTTAGATTAGCTAGTTATATTCCTGTCTTCTAATTTAGGCAATTATCCTCAACTAGAAATGACAAATTGTTCGAATGTTATTTGCACTCAGAATTCAATTTTTTTAAAAAATATTTATTAGAATTTTTTTTATTGGGGCAGCATTAAGATCATAATGGAAAAGGATGCTATCTACAACGTAATAAATAAACAAACTACTTATCTGTATTTAAGCTCCAATTCGGATATGTACAAGTCATCTGTGTTCAGTTTTTACTTAAGTTTGTCCATCTGTCCATCTGTTCACTCTGTTATACCATTCTTTGTGTATCTACTGGTCATTTCATTCTGGAGATACTATGTCGATTCTTATTCTTTATTTCTTATTTTTTTTTTTTCTCTTAGCAATTTGACTCTAAATCTTCCTACTCATTTGTACATTTAGACTGGTCATAATGTCTTTGGTGGATTTAGCACAAGGGAAACATCGACATGTGCCTTATAGAGACTCCAGGCTGACATTCCTTCTTCAGGTCAGATAAATATTGATTTGGCACTACATAAATCAAGTATTCTGAAGTAGTAGGTGCCGAAAGATTTCTTTTCATCAAGCTTGTATATGATGGGCTTGTAATTACACTAACCGATCTACATACAGGATTCTCTTGGTGGAAATTCAAAGACAACTATCATAGCAAATGTCAGCCCATCCATTTGGTAGGATGATGCTAATATGGAAGTTAACATGCAACTAGTTTATTGATGAAAGTTGACTAAAACATTTTTTATCTTGTTTTGCAGCTCTGCAAATGAGACTTTGAGCACTTTGAAGTTTGCACAACGTGCTAAGCTTATCCAGAACAATGTATAGAGTCTTAATTAATTTGTTTTATAGATAATTTGTTTCAGTTATTAATGCTTAGTTCTCTTCAGGCTAAAATAAATGAAGATGCTTCTGCGGGTGTCATTGCATTGCAGCACCAAATTCAACAGCTAAAGGTTGAAACTATACTGCTAGTACACAAGTGTAAATTGTAACACCTGTGAGCTTGACATTTAGTCATTTATTTAAACAGGACCAGCTGTCTTTCCTTATGAAGAACCAGAAGAATCCAATGGAACTTAGAGACATTGTTCCTGGAACTGAACAAAGTTGCTTGGGTTATATTTCTGACGTTCCCAAGCCTTCTAAGGAAATCAAAGTTCGTGATGTGTGTGAGACTCAGAAGGGAGAAATTACTAAGGTAATATTATAATGTTAATGAAATTACAAATTAGTCACCCTGAAAAGTATGTATCTTTTCCATTCATTGACAAAGGCTACATGGGCTTGCTTGCTATATTGTGCATTGCAGAACAAATACTTTAAAGCTACCCTTCGCAGTGCTCTACAGCGAGAGAAATTGGCTGAAACAGAAATCAGAAACCTGAAAGTGGAGATTGAAGATTTAAATCGTTTGGTATAAATTGTACTCTTCATAGTTGTTTTGTAATATTTGTGTTTCTATATTTTTACTTATGAATCTGGTCCAGTCTCAACTGCAACATGAAGATACTCAGCGTACTAAGATGATGCTCAAATTCCGGGAGGACAAGATAAAACGCTTGGAATTGCTATCAGATGGATTGACATCTGCTGATAAGTACATCTTGGACGAAAACAGAGCTTTAAGAGAGGAAAACCAGCTTTTACAAGCAAAATTTGAGAAAAATCCAGAAGTCATAAGATTTGCAATGGATAATACCAGATTGCTCGAGCAAATCAGACTGTAATTATGAAGAGTATTACTTCTTTAATGCTTATGCTATGATCTGGTTGTATCTTTAACTCCCTCCCTCCATCCATCACAGGTTTCAGGATTTCTATGAACAGGGTGAAAGAGAAACATTGCTAGCTGAAATATCAGAATTGCGCAATCAGGTACTGTGCAGTTTAATAAATAATGTCAGGTTTACCCCATGATGACATTCTTATTGTGATGTCTCATGTCTGTAGCTTTTGGAATCACTTGAAGTTGGGAAAGGCCACATTCACCACCACTTCTCTCCAATGAAAATAGATCAGGTTAACAAAATAGCACATCTGTATTCTACATTCTATTTTTCTAAAATGTGATGTTATCTCATTCTAGTTATATCTACCTCAAAATGCAGGAACCAGAAGTCACAAAAGAGTTAGAACTATGCAAGAACATGAATTCAAAATTACTCAGGTGAATATATTCCTCAAATTTGGTAACCTTCAATGAACTCACCTAGGTGATGGCAAAACTCTTACATGTATCTTGACTGTTTTGATATGCTTTCTCCATTTGTAGCTTATTAATGGGTTCAGCAAAATAATATTATTGATACCTATTTTTTTAATAGTTAATATTTTGATTATGGTTGGTATAGAATTCTTACTATTTGACAGTATTTGAAATGGATTCACTACTTTTCCTGGCTTGTAGTCAGTTGTCCTATTATTTTTAAGCATTCCCTTTTCATGACATACAAATGACTTTGTCATGTCACTTCCTTAAAGAACTGTTTTTGAGTCAGAGCTCAACATTTCATAAGACTTATCTTTTCTTGTTCCTTATTTCATTTTTATGCACATTGATGTAGGGAAGTTGATGAGTTACAAGAGCGACTGTTAAACAGAGGGGACTATAGCCAAGATACTTTCAACTCTGTAAGGACAAATTCTATGTACTTTTTGGAAAGATTCTACTACGGTGCTACTGGTCAAGGCTATAATTTAAACTCGAGGAAACAAAAGAGCTGAAACATATTTATTATTGTTTTAATTTGCATGGCTGAGTAAGAAAGAAGAGTGTTTTAGAAAAAAAAGTTCATATTGAAAATTTTCTGAACAATATCTTGCAGATGGGTAACCTGTCACTAGTTAATGATTGTGTGGATGAAGTAACATCCAACCGACTCCATGAGAATGAAGTTATTGATGGAAAAAATGACGAGAAAGAATACAGATTTAAAATTCAGTGTGAGGACTTAGAGAAACAACTGATGGATGCACAAGCTTTGATTCACACCATGAAATCGAAGCAGTTGCAGCTACTCAAAGAATTAGAATCTATCCAAACAGAAAAGCAGAGCTTGATGAAAATGCTCGAAAGGAATCGATGCCTTCATGACAGTATTGAAGAATCTGAAAGCACTAGCATCTTGGCTCTGCAAGCTAAGTTGGAAAAATTGACTAAGGAGCTGAAGGAAGCAAAGATACTTAATAAACAACATATTGAAGATCATGCGATGCAATCTTCTGAACATCACCAGACAGAAATGGTGCGTAGTGAAGTTGAAATGGAAACTACAAGAACAATCATACATTTGCAGGAGGAAATAGATAGACTACAGTCAGAATTTCATGCATGCTTGTGCTCTACGACTGAAGAGAACTTAAGTCTCAGAAACAGTTTAGCAGCTAAGCAGGAGGAACTAAGAGTATCCTGTGCAGAGTGGGAAAGGGCAACCTTGGAGCTAACCACATTCCTCATAGATGGTTCTAGATCCATGCGAAATGCATCTCATCAGATAAAGAGTATCTCATCATCATTTCCAAATGTTAATGATTGGATTAATGAACACGTTGAGAGAGCTGCTCAAGTGTCTGTCGAAAAGGAGGAAACCATTTTGCTACTTCAAAAAAGTTTGGAAGACGCACAGAACACTGTGAGGCATGTAGAAGATAAATTATACTCTTTGAGGGGAGCAGCAATTGCTCTAACTGAGCTTCAGCAGCCAGATAACACTTCAGAGACAGAGGAAATCCAGATGTCTAGAATGCCAAATGAATCAACTCAAGTTGAAGTGTTTCCTGAAAATAGATCCCCTTCTAGAAAGAGCCAGGCTCTATATTGTTCTACAAGCACTTCTGAAGTCGTTGGTAATGTATCATTAGCACTTACAGATGCTCTTGCAACAACAGATGCTGACAAACAAATTCAATTGGCAATCCTTCCAGGTGGAGAAGGACTTGATCAACCAGAAAGTGGAAGAACTGAAGTATGCATAAACTTTTCTGAAGAGGTATATGTAAGCAATATCTGATGTAATTTGTTCCCTCCATTATAATTATATCATAAGTCCAGAAAATAGTTGGTTTTCATTCTTGATTGCAAAACCTGACATATTGTGCCACATGCAGTTGGCTGTTGCTGTTGAGGACAAACATAGCCTGCCAAGTAGCTTTTTTGCAAAATGTGAGGAGGCTTCCATGAATGATCACACCTTAACGGCAATGCTTAAGGCCAATCAAAATGCAAACACATTGAAAACAATGTGGAAAGAAGCAGTGGAGGAATTGACGTTAGATAGTGCAAGCTTGAGGGATGAGAGAAAACAGTTAAAATCATGTGTTCTTATGAGAGATCGAGAGAAAGAATCCCAATTTAGCTTGAATGAAAAGGATTCTATGCTGACTTTTCTCCAAGAAAGTTTTCCTGCAATGCAAATAGAAGTTGAAAAATTGTTTGAGACAACATGCAGTGATGCTAAAAGAGTTGTTGAAGAGACTCTAGGTTGCTTCAGATCATCCTTGGAAGACTTGATGTGCAAAGCTTTGCAGAATGATATTACCATACTTGTGCTACAGTTACAAATCGGAGAGTACTCCAAAAAATTCAAAAGCACAACTTCAAATTCTCTTAGATCCATAGTTCAAGAACACTCCCTTGCTTATGATAACTTAGAACAAAATCATACGAGTCTTGTTCGTAGCCCAGTTCATAAACCTGTGAAATATAAATGTGAAGGATCACAGGTTGCATGTATATCAAGAGAGGAAATCAAAGGGTTTGAACTGGTCGATAGTGATAATTTGGACGAGCAATCTATACTCCAGAGAGAGCTCCAGCGCAAAGATGTTTTATTGAAAGGGTTATTATTTGATTTCAGCTTGCTCCAAGAATTTGCTTCTGACAGGATGGACATCAAGGATGAATTGGAAAAGTTAATTGTTGCCATGAACAATGTTCAGCAGGAGCTGCAGGTCAAAATTATTGAACTTGACAACATGCTTGTTCAGAAGATTAAACTTGAAGACCACTTGTCTGAAGCTGAGCAAGCCTTATTTAACTCAAACTCTGAATTAAGTCAGGCGAAAGGGACAATAAGTGTATTTTCAGAACAGAATATTGCACTAAAGGATCTTTCGCAAGATCTGTATCTGAAAAATTCTGAAGCTGAGCAGCTACTTGAAGATCAGAGAAAAGCTATCCAAAGTTTGGAGAAAGAAATAGTACGATTATCTTCATTACAAGAGATGCAACCAGTTTGGTCACAGGAAGATTATGAAGGTGCTTTAACAGAGGTGACTACTGAGAGAGATCTTCTCCTTGAAAAGTTAACCTCTTTGCTAGATAAGTTGGATATCGCATCTGCTTTAGCTGATGAAAACCAAGCTATTGCTATGGAAGCCCGCCAGGTATCATTTTGGAAGTATTTTTGATATTGTATGAGTTTGTACGATCTACTTCTGAAATCAAGTTGAATTCTCAGGAGTCAGAGACCAGCAAATTGAACGCTGAGCAAAAGGAAGAGGAGGTTAAGATTTTAGAACGTTCTGTGGAGGAACTTGAGAGCACCATAAACGTACTGGAGAAAAAAGTAAGTCCAATTTTGTATTCCATTTACAAGCGAAAAGTTAATCTAGATTTTTGAATGAGTTGCAATTAACAGTTGAAGTTGGGAAATACAAGTGATATCTTTATAAATGCTTATTTTTAATGAGATTTACCTCTGTGCTGTCATGTTCAAGGTGCTTGAAATGGAAGAAGAAGTTGAACAACAGAGGCTGATAAGAGATTCATTGGAGTTTGAAATTCAAGAACTTAAAGACAGATTATTAACTGTTGAAGACCTCACTGAAAGTATGACTTCTGAGAGCTCTTGTTCTGCAGTATTTGAGGAACAACATTCAAGGTAGAGGAATCCTCATTTTACTCTTCATATTATTTATAGGCTCAAAATTGTGTGCAGACTTAAAATTGTTATTTTCAGGAAGTTGCATCACAGATTGCAGGAAATCAGTGAGAACCGTAGCCGCATAAGATTTCTTGAAGAGGAGAATGCAAAACAAGCTAAAGAGGTTCAGTTACTTCTAATGATACCTAGATTTAGACTAGTGTTGTACTCCTGTATGCTAATGGTTTGACATATATGCAGATCAGACAGTTCAAAGATTATATTTCTGAACTTATTCTGCATGCTGAAGCACAAGCATCTCAATATCAACAAAGGGTAAAGTCTTGAGTGGGATCCTCTGCTTGTAGTTCAGATTGTTGTTGGAAATGCATACCAAGTGAAAACCTATTTTTGGCCAATAGTATTATTTTCTAATATATATTAACTATATATTGTTAAATTACTGGTTTATAGAGAAACTTAAGTGGTTCCTTTTGCAACATAGATTTGTGAGTATATACACTATATCATTAACCCTTATTAGGTAAGTCTGGAAATTTTGCTCAAGAAAGAAACTAAAATAGTAGGCAGAGTCTGGCAGACAGTCTAGAATCACCAAATTGAACTTCCAAAGGATTGATTGAAATGTTGTGACCTCACTATAAATATCGTCAAGCAAGTTATGAACCTAGATTTATCTTGGTTGGTATTTTGTGTGTCTTACCAGAATCTTTTCATTTATTATTGCGTGTTATATGTCTTGTGAACAGTATAAGACCTTGGAAGCAATGGTTGATGAAGTTAAAACAGATGCAGCAAATGTATCTGCTGGACACATCTCAGAACAAGCTGATAAAATCGCAGCAAGAACTAGAGGTTCGAGTTCACCATTCAGATGCATCAGTACTCTGATCCAGCAGATGAACCAAGAGAAGGACCAGGAGTTGTCAAGTGCTAATCTTCGTATAGAAGAGCTGGAGGCATTGGCAGCCTGTAGGTATAAAGAGGTAATAGACCATCTCAGCTGTCAACCATTTTCAAAATTTTTCAGCTAAACATTGTTTTAATAAAGACTAATTCAATGTGGTTCCCACATAATTACATTTGCTCATGTTTGTCTTGGTATCTCCTTTTGATTTACATTTTTGTTCTTGTTGTGAATCCCTTTAAATAGTTGATGCCTGTACTTTATATGTCAGGTGTGTACACTGAATACTAAACTGGCAAGTGCTGAAAGCATGACCCATGATGTCATTCGCGATTTACTCAGTGTCAAATTGGACATCTCAAACTATGCTGTAAGTGTAGGATTGTATATTCAAGATATTGGGAAAAAAGAAGTTCTCCTTGGATCTAATTTTCTAATTTTTCGGTTCCTACAGACTATCATTGAGCAGCATCAACTGCAAAAGTTGATTGAGGAAGCTCATCAACACAGACAAGATTTTGTTGCTATGGTATATCTGACAACTTTCTGGTGATTTTCTTGATTTATATTCGTGGATAACCTTAAATTTTCTTTGACTAGGAGTGCGAAATTGTCAACCTGAGGAGTGAAATTCGTGAGTTACATGAAGAACGAGAAAGGTAATTTTCAATAAGTCATACTAAACATAAATTGCATCATTGAAAAGTTAACTGCTTGCTTAAAGAACATTCGGTACAAATATGCTATGCATTCTCTGGCTAGTGATTTTCCATGAACTCATTTACAAATTTCCCTCCGTCTTTCTTTTCTCTGCAGATGCATTTCAGAAATCAATAAAAACAACGCGGACCAACTTACCATTCAAATTGCCTTGGAACAATTACAGGAACGAGATCGGATGTTGATCGCACAAAATGATATGCTTAAGGTATGAGGCACTCTGTATTGGATCTTGTATAACACATTATCTCCTCATATCATATAAAGAAGCATTACTTATCATGCATTTACTGTTGATATGCAAGCAGATGGACAAAAGTAATCTACAAAAGAGGGTTGCTGAACTAGACAACATGGTTAGGAAGCTATTCAGCATGCAGGAGTCCCAACCCCCGAGCCGGAACCACCCCAGAAACTCGAGTTTCTCAAGGTCATTTGGATCCGATCTTTCTGAGAGGTTGGCCCACTCACAGAAAGTGCTCTCAAGAGTCAACGATCAACTTACTCAGTACCGTAGACCTGACAGCACCTGCCCAGATGCCAAAGTTCATGCAAACGCTCAGTTGAAAGGTGAGTTCTTCAGACTGTTGTAGAGGACATTTCTTTTATAGTGATTTTACTACCCCTTCTTGTTAGTTACTAGTTTGTACAATCTTTTACAGGGTGCAGAAGCCGTTATCAGAATCATTTGTGATGGTGAAGGGTTGCTTTATCCCAAGGCTTCACATGAACAGATGGATGTGGCTGTCTTCAAACAATCCATTTGTAGTATTTATAGAGTATTTATTGTGTATGAGTATTTATTGTGTGTGGGTGGGTGTGTTTATAGTGTAAATTGCTAGAGTTGGTTATTTTAATTTAGCTGCATAGCTCAGAGGTTGCCATTCCGCTTATTTTCCTCCAATTCTTCTGGCAATAGATCAATTTGTTAATCCGATTGCAGCAAGTTTTGTTTGTAATTAGACAGGGTTTATTGAAAACACAGTACATATTGTATTATCTTTGAAAAAGAAAGTATTCTATGCGGCTTGGATTCATTCTATTTGTAATTAGGAACAAGACAGAAAAGTCTAAATCTGTTTAAACTATTCGATTGGGAGTTACAATTACCAATTCACACGCTCTCATGCATATGAGGTAACTCAAACCCCCAACGTGTTTGTTGGAGAAAAAACATTTTACCAATTAAGCCGTGCTCTGTCATCTTAAGTATAACTATTTTTTGATGTTTAATCAGCAAAATGTTATTATCAAAGTCTCTAAAAAACAACCAAAGACTATCAAATCTCCGTCAAATGGTTGGAAAATTTTTTCGTAACTAATAACTGAATGATAAATAATACTCCTTTCAAATTTAGCAAGGAAAAAAAAGACAACATTTTATTCTCCAAATACAACAGTAATCTAATATTATAA
Source organism: Monilaria moniliformis (assembly GCA_034509125.1). NCBI lineage: Eukaryota > Viridiplantae > Streptophyta > Magnoliopsida > Caryophyllales > Aizoaceae > Monilaria > Monilaria moniliformis. Next base: position 12,587 of record JAYDZE010493333.1, read on the forward strand.
TCATCAAGCAACACATCCGTATAATTAGCAGTTGACCCAACTAGACAACTTTACTCTTGCAAATAGCAGGCAGCAATCTCAGCTCAATTTATTAATCACAATCATGTGTAAAACTAAGGGGTTTAGAGATAATCCTAGTATAGAATACAGTTACATCTGAAGCAGTTCCCTGTCCAGACGGTTCATGCTTCGTTCTTCCCAGACTCATCCTGAAGAACACGACGATACTATATTTCAAAAGCAGCAACCATTTTACGGACAACATCAATGTAGTGCTAAGGTATTTGCACGTATATGCTTAACGACATTCAACAAAGTTGAATGTTATAAGACTGATTTTTTCCCAATACGTACCTTAATACACACATAGATATAGTGAACATCAGCATTCATTCCTACAGTTTCTGTTGAACCTCCATTTGCATCTAAAGGAACTGAAGTTGTCAGATCCCTGGTCAAATTTGAAGTATTCCCAGATTGAAGCTTCCCTGCATGTATATACATTTACATAGAGCTTTCATGCTAGAACTAATATTTCATAATCTTAAGTTAATATTCAGGTCGGTAAATTAACCATTGAAATAATTAGTCAAACAAGTATTGGTATGAAAAGTAAAGGAAAAGATGCCTCATTTGATTGCCTCACCCTAATGCAGCACCCCCGACCTTTTAAGATAATACTAATATTCATTTAATTCGAATTTTCCTAGTTGTTTTCAATTTCAATCCTTACCAATATTTTCTTTCAAATATTTAAGTTATCACGTGTATTTATTTATTCTAACCAATGCCTAGAGCTATGTTGCACTGCTAGCAAAGAAATGATGGTAAAAGTATTGAAAATTCCAATTCAGAATAGATTCAGTAGCTAGGTTGCAAACTTTAGATCATGAAAGCTTTATGTTAGAATTAGGCCAAAATATTATGAAGAGCTCAAGCATTTCTTAGAATTGAGCCCATATTTTTTTGCTAAATATAGAATGCTTCCGAAATCTATGAAGACATCAACATAAACCCAAGTGTTTTGCTAAAACCACCAAAGCATCCCAAACAAATAAGGAATCTTACTTTCAATATCAAGAATCACTAATACAATTGTTTTTTGATGAGGGATTGCGGGAAACTTCTAATCAAAAGCATATACTACTATTACTACTCTGAATTTAGTAATTTATTGTATGTTAAAGCTTTTGTGCACACAAGCAGAAGTAATCGTAAGCAAGGAAACTATCCAAGGGACAAAGTTGCTAAAGTTAAAGTTATAAAGTAGAGTGCCTCCAAGCAAAGAAACAGTTCAATAACCAGAGTTTGGCAACCACAGGGGTCGAATGCAGAGGAATCAAACCTTAACAGACAGAAAGTATGGACCCACAAGGGTTTGAATAAACCTGCAGGATAACATATATGACCATTATAAAGTTTTAACGAACCTATCACATGAAGCTTAATTGTCCAAGATAACTCTTTCAATATTGGTAGTCGATAAACTGGCGACCCATATGTAATCTGCAAATATGAAAAAACCTCAATTAGATATAAGAGGAAAACCTCAAGCAGCTTTCCAATACAACGGGTGGGAAAGAATCATCCTACAAAAAATGCTTAAAATAAAAAAATCGAAAAGAGAGGAAAACACTCAAATTGGGTAGATTACCAGAATATATACTCCTTTATCCTTGAGTACCCTATAGTTTGTCATCAACTGCTTCAACTTATTGAAAGTGCGGATTTGATAAAGCAACAAGAGAATTAGAAAATGGGCAGTTAATTAATTAATTGTACCTCCAGACCTCCTCAAGCATTTTAGCAGCATTTTGTCGTGAGTTGTGGCCACACTGAACGAGAAAAGAAAAACAGTTCTGCTTAACTAATAACAAGTCCGAGAAATGAACATCTAAAACAACATAAATCTCACCAAAAGAGAGTCCAGTGTCCCTGAAAGAATGCACCAAAAAGCATCAGAAAATACTACAAACATTGTTTTATTTTAAGATACAGACATTACGGCAAAAACACTACCTTTATCTATAACAGCAGCAAAAGATCTCGTGTCAAAAGCACTCATATCTCGTACATCCATAACCATATCTGTTCACACATCCATTAAGGAAATCCATTACTGCCCTCCCTAACTTTGCAATCCAGAAAATTCATACGAGTTGCAACCATAAAACATTATATTTACACCAAGAATTAATCATAAGTGAAAGATACATTTCAGCATTGGATTATTCGAGTACTTCATTTGCATTGCTTCGATCACCACTTTCGAGATATCAACATTGATCACTTCATTGTATCCATCATCAGCCATTCCCTCACTAAAACCTGCAGAGAGAGAAAACCACAGCCTATAAGGCGCCGATTCCGTTGGATCAATCACAACAAAAATACCTAAAATATCGTTTTCGTTGATCAATCAATGTGCAAAGATCAATTTCAACATCAGATTTATGAAGCTCAAAATCACAGACGGAGAGAAAGGAAATTGCCGGAATTTCCGCAGCCGACGACGAGAATGGGGTGATGGCGGGGGATATAGAGACGGATGAGAGGGGCGAGGGAGGGGTATTTTTGGTACCAATCGAAGGTGGAGGGATCCTGCGAGTAGCGGTTATCCCAATACCATGCTTCTCCATACGCCTGCGTGCTGGTGGTGCTGCCGCCGGCGTCCGCGGCCGCCGGAGTTTTGCCCGCCGTCATTTCCTTAATTAATTAATTAATATAATCAATTGATAGGGAGATGAGATGGATTTTTACATGCGACTCATATTTGTAGTATTGCACTCGCACGTGACACAAATTTTAAGAAATATAGTATAATGAGTAGTATAAAGTGTAGTGTATCGTGACACGAATAGTTAAGAAATTTTGCTTAAATAATACTCCATCCGTCCGCGATAAACCGATCCATTTTGACTCGTTGTGAGTTTTAAGAAATTGTTTGACTTTGTTAATAAATATGAATGAAAGTGGGTGAAAAAAGTTAGTGGAATATGTGTCCCACTTTTATATATTAATTTTATAATTGAATATGAGTGTAATGAGTTAGTGGAGTGTGAGACTCATTTACCAAAAATAGTAAAAGTGAAATGAGACATTTTATTGCGGACGTCCATTTATAATAAAATGAGATATTTTATCGTGGACGGAG
>JAYDZE010493444.1:0-15739 GCA_034509125.1 Monilaria moniliformis
CAGAAAGAGGAATTATGAGGACATTCAACACGGCATCAGGTTCTGTCCGCCCGTCCGCTTTCTCTCATCATCGAACAGTTTTAATAACAAGTTTAACATCAAAAGTTTCGCATGAAATGATATTAAAAGAAGAAGGCATCAGGTAATAAGCGGAGTTTATAGTCCACATCAAATTCAGTATAGAATAAACTAATTTCACATCAACTGCCTTTTTTCAAAAAAATCCACAAAACAGAAAGGAAATGAAAACAATCAAAAATTCAAAAAAAAGTAGGGCTTACGAAAAGCAATGGCATCAGATAATAAGCGGAGTTAGTATTCAACACAGAGATTCAGTGTGTAGGATAAGATTTATAAATCTTCATCTGCCATTAAAATCAGTGAGAAAGAGCATTGATTGGAAACAAAATTGGTCCAGATAGGAACAATTGTAGGAAGATCTTTTGACACCAAGGCAATACCAAAAAAGAGAATGCAATGGGCTGGTAAGCCATACAATTTGGTTTATGCATCAGTTATATCCCCAAGCACACATCAATTGATTTACACAAGGAGAGGGTAAACCAGATGCAATTAAAAAAAGATACAGGAAGAGAAGGATGAAAGAATTGATTGACGAACAACTCAATCTTTGAGATGCATAGAGAGAGAGAGAGAGAAGCTGCAGCTGCAGCAGCTGCTGCTGCGTTTGTTGATGATGAGGCGGCTCCAGAGTTCACTTAAATAGAGATTTTGAGAAGCTAGGGTTTTTTAGAGGGCAGCCGCACTCACCATTGGGTTACCAACCAACTTCCAAACATTTTGTTATAATCCACAACCAAATTTTCGTCACATTTTAAAATGATATATAATTTCCTTTCCAGGGAATAAAACGATGTATATTTTTTTAACAAAGACATAATTATTATTTTTCTGTTATAACTCATAATTACCCCATACACTTATCTAAAATAACTCCCGATTTATTGGTTGGAGAGAATATATTTTATCAACTTTGTCGACCTCTAACAACAATGTAGCATAAGTGTGCATTCTTAACGCCGCCGCAAAATTCACCCGGAGAGCGCGCAACCGTTAAGCGCGGGGAAGGCGGCTAGCCGCTAGCGGGCATTCCAAGAGGTCGCGGCTGAACGCCCCCCGCATTCGGTCGCCAGCCGTCCCCTTTTTTTGCTTCAAATTGACATATATTGCAAGGAAACATTTTAAGCCTTTTCTGCTGCTTCTGTAGATCACTCGATCGTATTGCTGGGAAATATGCATAACATTTGTTACGTAATTTATTGTGATTTGATTGGATTGATCAGTTGACTACCACAAGTTTACAAATGAATACCAGAAGATCGAGAAAAAAGTTATACACACAACTTTTCTACTTGGAAGTCTAAATTGCTCATCATTAAAATAATTTGGCTAAAGTTGTACATTTTGGAATTTGAAATTAATTTGTGATTGATGCAATTGATAATGATTTTTCAAAAACCAATTTGATCAAAAGAATGTGGAAGAAGATCAATACAAGTTGGAATATTTCCTTTTAATATAATTTTCATTTATAAATTCGGGAGAAATTAAAATAGATACATATTAATTTTTGTTTTTTATTAAGTAATTTTTGTTTTTTATTAAGTAATTTTTGTTTAATTTACAAATATCCTAATTAAAATAAATGTATGAAATTGAAGAATAATAATGATAAAATAAAAAAATAAAATTGTGAAATTGAATTTTTTTGGAATTTTTTAGGATTGGATTGTGATTCTTGTACTTGGCCGAATAATAAAAACATAATATCTGAAATTAGTAAGTGTTAATTTAAATTCATGGGAAGGATTTATGTCACTTTCCCTCCCGCCTTCTCCCACTTTCCTTCACTCTTCTCTCTTATCTCTGAAGCGCAGAATTCGATCACTTGCTAGTCGAAGCTAAGACGTAAGTAGCTAAATGTGCAATGGAAGACAACCCAACCACTATATTAACTATCTCCAATCTCATCAAGTCCTGCCGCCCCTTCACCGCCGCCTCATCTCTTGTTCCTAGCCGTCCCATCGACCTCCGCAAGAGTTCCAACCAAATCCCCTGCTGCCGGAAACCCATCTGCCAAAACCCTAACTTACAAACCCTTAAACCCTTGAAACACTCAGCACTCCTTATCGGAACTGTTAACCTACCCTCTTCCGACAATCGCTATTCGCCGCTTCAATGCAATTGCTTTCAGTTTTCCGACGACGATTCCACCACCATTTGCTGTGAAATTTTGGATTTTGACTCGAAAATGATCGGTCAAAAGATCCGAATTCTCGCTTGGAATTTCATTCCTTTCGTGCGTGGGAATCGGGGCGTGAAAGGTGGTTTTCTGGAGATAATTACGTGGGATTTCTTCCAAGCTTGCGGGGGGAGTCGGTGCACTTTGTCAGATTTTAGTTGCTTTTGCTTGAGTTTAGGTGACTGTGATCTTGGAGATAGTTCCATGGCCCGCAGGTTGATTTTCGGTGTGATAATGTCGATAAGCCCTGTATCCACTGTTCCTTGGGCGAGCGGGGGAGGTGATTCGAGGGGTGTTAATGGGTTTCTTGTACATATTCTTGTTTGCCAGTGCAAATATTGTACTTCAAAACACCTGGTATCAGAACTGAGAGGTTTATGTGAGAGAAATATCAAAGATCATCGTTTCATTCAGAGCACAATAGTATACTTCTGTGGAGTGACATCGTCGTGGCATCCTGTGATCTCACGATTAATTGGTGATGTAGTTTTAGTTATGGGATTAAAGAAAAAGTTGGTTTACTTAAGGAAGGAAGAGTCTCAGCTGATGCATGTGACAACAGATGGTGCATCATTGCACGTTACTAAGTCATCGAAGGAACTACGCCTAACACAAAATGCTTATGTAAGAGGGAAAGGGGAGAGTGGTAGCTACACTGGGGTCATTACTGGCATTTACATGGATGGGCTGATTCTTGAATTGGATCAAGATGTGATACTATTGTTAACTGACCAGTACCTTGCTTTCCCACACTATGTCAGAGTTGGTGTGCTTGTATGTTAGTTATACCCTTTTTGCAGTAGTTCACTTTAAGATCATTTCTAAATTAGCCTGTGGAAGCTAGATAATGTTCCTGTCCCCATCAGTTTAAAATCTTTGAATGGTAACATTTCTTAATTTATGTGTCTTTCAGGTTACTTTGAAGAATGTTCATTTTGTGGATCCGTATTTTTCTTGGGGAAAAATGTTAATACTTGGTGCTTGCACTAGGACTAGCATGCATTTGGAGTCATTCTCTCCACTGGAGTCATGGTTGTGGCTTCTATAAGTCTATGCTATTGAAGGCACTCCCTTTATTTACTGTATTTATATTTGAGCAAAGTACTTATGTTTGAGCACAATTTATTGCAGGTCTCATTTGAAACAACAATCTCCAAGTCTTCTTAAAAAGTTCATTAATTCTTTGCCATATGCTGCCAGATTGTGGTAACTGAGTACATGGATATTTCTTTTATCTTTCATTTTCTCTGACTGGCTCGTTTAATGCTGTCCTTATTGCATCAGGGCATTGCTTGTTGTCTCGTGTTTTCAGAAAATGTTTGCTGGGGTTTTGTCTGTGAAGGAGATTTTAGGATCACAGCATGTAATAAATATGGTTACTTTATTTCAACTTTGGTTGAATTGTCGCATAATTGCATTCAATTACCCTGCTTAGAGTAAATCTAAGTTAACGCCAAAACTTACAAGGTGTTCACAGGAGGAAGGCCTGGCACAAAAGTATGCTAGTTCGCATTTTCCGTCATCAGCTTTTCAGGCTCGGGTAAACCTAGTATTGGTTAGAAGAACATTGGGAAAGTTATCTCTTTACTTTTCCTATGTTTAGTTTTGACTCTCTATATGGCAGCATGGAGTCTTGCTGGAGTTCTGTAGACATGACTTATGTTCTGGTGGCAAGGAAGTTGATTGTTGTCATTTGAGACTGGTAAGTTGAGTGGGAGTTATTTTCTAATCATAATCTGCTGAGCTGTATACCTGGCTTCGTCTTAGTCAATCATGTTTTGGTGTCTTCGTTCATCAGAACCTTATCTAGCATCTAATTGTATGTTTGACTTGTTTTCTTTCAGGTGCTTCCTATTGCTAATTTAGTTAGTTATTGTGAGGCTTCGTGGAAAAAAGTCTTGAATTCCCAGGAGAATTGTCCTGATTTTATGGGTGGGATCAATCAGAAAAGCCTCCTATGTTGCCGTGGGAGATCTTATGAGCAATCAATCAGAAGAGTATTGCGCTCGGAAGAAATTGGTGTTGTTGCACTGGGAACTTTAAAGGTCAGCAATGCAGCACTTTCCTCAAAATCACAACAGTCATTTTCAGCTTTGGCTTGTGATTGTCAATTTTTCATGTTTTATTGGTTTGTTTTGATTTTAAAATATTGTATATTGTATAATATTGATTTATATCTATTGAATATAACTTTTCCCATTATGTCTAGCTTGTGCTAGTTGGGTATAAGATCAATAGAAGGACCCGCAATAGCCTCTTTGAGTATTGCCATCAACAATCAGCTCAGTGTATTATGTTAGATTTACATCACTTGAAGCTACGATTTAAAAAGTCTGGCTTGGCTATTGTTCTTTCCTTTGCAGATTTCATCTTCTTCTGGAAGACTTCAGCTTGTTGATGCAACTGGCAGTGTTGATTTCATGCTTAACCTTCCAGAAACATGGGACTTTAAGAGGATTTTTGAGGTGGTACAGCTATAAGTTTTTGTATGTGTGTTAGGTTCATAATGACACAAAGGTTCCCTTTCAGAATTATGTAAAGTCTCTTTATTCTCAGGCGAAGGACTTCAGGCTCATTATGGAAGGCACATGCCCTGAACTGGTAGACTTAAATCCAACCATATATCAGCCTCTATCTTGCCGAAGTGTCTTCAGTAATGCTTTACCATCAAGAAAATTGAATATATCAATTTATCTTTACCATTGTCCAAGTAATGAGGATTCTAGAAGTTGTTCTCGATTCTTTAATTGGAAAGGGAATTCGCAGGATCTTAACAGTGGGAAATATCATCTGCTTTGGTTAATACATAAGTTTCCCATTCAACAAAAGGTATGCTTGCATGCAAAGATAATAGATGGTTTGAAATTTTAGACTGGCCACTAAATCCTTGTTTTCTCAACCTTGTACTTTGTTCAGTTTATAGGAGATCTAGCAAAGAGGCCCAACATGTTTGCAGAGGCCATAGTCTTTCCTTGGGATTTGCTTGTTGCTGGGAAATACAGAGATGCAACAATGACTAGAAGTTTTTCAGGCCATTGGCAGGATTCTTTCAAAAACATTGCCCCAGCTAAGGAGCACCTTACTCTTAAGAGATGTAAAAGTGAGCACACTTCATTTCAGGTTTACAGTTGCTGTAGGAATGATGCTGGAAGTGGTTTAGTAAACAGATATTGTTCAAATAATGGGATAGAACTGTCATGTCAAAATACTGGTGAAGGAGGAAACAATCATTGGATGGGAATGCTGCATTGTGCCAGTGATCATGCTGAGGTTGTTTCTAGCTGCAAACCACCAAGGAGGAAGGTGTTGCTGGAATTCGGTTCTGATTACTTTTCCAAGTACGAAGTATGTTGGTTGTTCATAACAGGTTATATAATAACTTCCATTTTGTTCATTTGCTATTTATTTTAAGCATCTTCCAAAAATTTGCAGCTACTCAAAATTGGTTGCTGTTATCTTGTTAAACACGAGGAGGGAGATGTGTTATGCTGTAAAGAAGAAAAGTATCAAGTCAGTCGTGCCAAAGTGTTCATTAGTTCTGGAACCCTTTTTCAGAGTCTTACATTGTCATCTATCCAAGGTCTTCAAAGTGCTGATCTGTCTGATGGATTTCCATTTTGCAATTTGCGTGTTAATGGTGATGATCTAACCAAGGGTTTCTGTAAATTTGAAATTCCATGTCTGATTGGCAATAGCACGTGCAGTGAGAGTTATTCAGACATTAACATATTTGTTCCCTCCAGTGCTGTAAATTTATTGGAGAATTTTATGAAGATGATGGATTGTATTTCTAATGAGCCTAGGCATTCTTTTGAGGGGGAATCTAGCATCAATGATCATAATGGGTCGACAATAGATTCCTCCATGCAGTCTTTGGGAACTTCATGTTCTGACTACCCTTTACCTCAGGGGAACCTAATAACTTTATGTGGCCTTGTACTTGCTTTTCATGATTGTCACGGTGATGATTTTCTTGCACAGCCAGGGCGCTGTCGTGGTCAAGGTTCAAAATTAATGTTTCTGCAAGAAAAAACTGGCGTCTGTGTCCATGTTTTTGTGGACAATCATACTGTATGTCCTATACATGTATTTCATATAATATCCGCACAATTCCATTATCTTACTTGGTAATAATTAACATGTTCTTCAGGTTAGTATCTTCTGTGATAGAAGCAAAGAAATATGTCCTATTGGGTTAGGAAGAGATGTTTATGCAACCTTTCACCGAGTCCTTGTACTTAGGTATGTATTCGTAACTCATGCATATTTCATCACTTTGGTTCAGAGAGTCCTTCAGTGGCATTTTTCCTTTTTTTATTTTCTTTAATTCTGGTAATTAATATCCAGGAAAAGAAAAATATAATTTCATTCTTTTTCATATATGCTGTAGCAGGGGTATAATTACTTATCTTTTCTTGGTTCCCTTGTTAATGAACCTTTTCTTTTATTGTGTTCAAGTAGTAGTGTATGCAATTTCCATGCTTAGAATTCATTCAATACTTTTTCTTTCTTGTTTCTACAACATGATTGGGAAGTTGAAAGATGTTTTTAGCTAACATATGTTTCTTTTCCCAGTGAGCTGGACAAGTATCTGATGACAGCTGTATCTTTCATCACAGTCGACCATGCAAGCTTGATGAGGGAGCACCACGATCATGAACTCAGTGATGCATCCAGAAGAGTAGGCTCACATGTTGTTGCATCTAATGATACTGTTTCTATGGCACTGATATCTGATGCACTGCAATTATCAGAGCTTAGGCCAATGAAATTCCGTTGCAAGGTAATTCGTAATAGTTCTCTTGATCTAATTTGCTACATTTTGATTGTTCTAATCTATCTGTTCTTATTTCTTTCCTTTCTTCTATACATGTGCAAAATGCTTTACAGTTTTTTATTATCAATCTTGTCTCATACTTTATCTACTTTTTTGGTGACACAGATTGTTACTTTGTATATTCTTGTGCTAGAAAAGGCTGGAAGTACTGGGATTTTTCAGTCACGTGTTCAGCCCATACGCTCTGGTTTTGGGATTCCATTTGCTGGTTTTATTATAGGTACTATTTCCTTTCCTTCATTTGGTTTTAATCATTGGAAATGTGCATATTCACTTCCGCTCAATGTTACTACTCCACATAGAAGCTATGCCACCTGATTTGGTGGAATGTAAATTTTGCACACCTAGTTAGGTCTCATTTGTTAGTTGTAAGAAAGTTAAGATTCATTATCTTCCAGTTTTTGGCTAATAGAGTATGTGATTCTATCGAGAATTGCATTTCTACTTAGTACAAGCAATCTAAGACGCATGCTAAACTGTCTATTTATTGAACTGTCCTTTGACTCCTTTTTGTGATGGTCTGATGGTCTCTACCAAGAAAGTCTCTATAAAACCTTTTCCAGGCTATTATTTCCATCAGTAGTTTGAATTTTGTATGTTCTCGTGGGAACCTTTAATAAGATTAGGCAATTTGTCTCATTACTCCAAACCATTACGTCCATTTCCTTTTCAAATCCTTCTCCGAATGTGATGTAGATGACGGTTCATCCTCCTGTTGTTGTTGGGCCGACTCTGAGACTGCTGCAGCCTTTCTTGGTTTAGATTCGGAGGAGTATTCACTCAAAGATACTATAACGGGATGTAAGGCTGGTAAAGGGCAGCTACACATCTCCACTGTTAGCCGCCTAAACCAAGCATTAGAGCGACATGGCAGAATTTCGGTGAAAAATTGTAGCTCCATGTTTGATTCTTCATGCCAGGATCTTGAATTTGTTGTTGACTCAAAGAGATCACTTAGCAGTTCGGATGAGGATAACCTTCAAAGATTAATTACCAAAGCTGTTCTCACCACATCTTGGGTAAGCTCTTGCAATTGAATTTCTTTCCATTTTTCTCAATTCTAATGTATACTGAGGCTCTTTTCTTGTAACCAGTTCGCTTTCTTGAATTTGTTATTTATTTATTTTCAGAGAGTCGATGGGAGCTTCATGGATCCGGAAAAAACAACCTGGTTGGAGGAACACCTTTCCAAGCTAAATGTCGCTGTTCCTCCATTGCTAAATATCTGGGCAACGCGTGTTTGTCGAACAGACACGCTCGCAGAAGCTAGGAGCATCATTCAAGAACTTGTATAGTTGTAAGTTGAACCTAATATCTCACTTCTGATCTACATTGATGATTTTGGCAATGCTTTAGTAGTTGTATGTACGTAGTTACAGACATGTTCATGTATAGTATATACACAGTCATGTTGATGGGTTTCTGCCAGTGTATAGTCGTATCGTATTTTGTACAGGCATTCTGGTTGATTTTGGTCAAGGCCCGACGTGGTGAAGTTTCCATTTCCGAATTTGAATGTTCATTTCACAAAATTTATTTGATGGGTACAAGAAATACCCACTTTTAAAAAGCTATTTTTAGATGTTTTGGTGTATTGAAATTGTTGGAGGCAATGATTTTGTTCTTGTAGAGATTGTTGTGGGTAGTTATTAAGCTTTTGATTATGTTTTCTACTTGATTTTCTTTTTTCGCTTTTCATGTGAATTTCAGGCACCCTAGTAGATTAAAAAAAGTAATTATGCATTGCTCAATAGAATTGAAAGCAATATCAAGTATAAATATTATGGCAGGAGGATTAAATTACTGTAATTTAGTCTACTTATAAACCTATGTAAGGTATAATAATATTTTGTATTAGGAGGTGGTATATATAATTCCATAAATTTGTATAATATATACAGCACTTGCTTTATATAGGTACGCATTATACATCAATATCTCTCGAAGCAATTTTGTGTTCTATTTTTATATCTTTGTTATAATTGATATCGTTCTTCAGAAGAGGCAAATTTATAAATGATCAATAACATATGAAAATGGGTTGGTTATACTTATATATAGTGTGATCGACCCTTGACTCTCCAAATTTAAAATAATTACATAAACCCGGTGTTCACTTTTATAGGCCAAAACAAAATTTCCGACAATAGAAAGTTGATGTGAGTGGCCGAAATCTAGAGTGGATTTAGTCATTTTGAATCAAACGAAGCCTATAAACATTGTCTTTTGTAATATAACATAAACTTGTCCAATGTCTCTTCAACTTTATTTCATTCTTTAATCCGATTCATGGTAAGCATCTTGGATATTCTCACCCCCCCCCCCCCCCCCAAAAAAAAAAAAAAAAAAGCTCCCCTTTGATCTATTATTAAACACATCCAAGATTTATAAGTTGACATTTTGTAAGGGCACACGCACACCTGTACCCGGCTCATGAACAAAAGCTAAAATTAAACCTTCACATTCTTACAAAATGACCTTACCACTCAAATTCCTCTGTATCCCTTTAGTTTTATTTTTCCAAAACTACTGAATTCTTTTGAGTTAGGCAGACCCTGTATACATTTGTGTGATTAGAGGCACACTCATTTTCATCCAGATGCACAATATATACAGTCATTTAAATTAAATTCGAATTTTAATTAATAAACCCTAGTTAATTTCTTAATTAGTCCCTAATTAATCCCTATAAATTAATGATTCATTCAGTATAGGAGTTCTGGTGTTGTAATTATCCTTACATTATTTTAAGTATATTATCCTTCTCATTTTTTAATTGTTTCAAAAGAATCAATAGTCATTATCTTTCAGTGCCCACAAATAAATTTACATTTTTATGCAATAGTCACAATTGAAAAAACTTGGCTCAAACCTATTATGACAACGTTGATGAGATTCAAATGCGAGACCTGTTGTCCTTCTCTTTATGCAAGCAAATACTTGAAGATATTATTTTGGATGGGTTGTGTAAACTTGTAGATAGAATCCTCTCCAGTATAAGCCAACAAGAAAGCACCATATTCTTAAACCATAGTCAAATGATTTCTTACTTTTATTACTCTAGTTAGAGCTGATAACATCGAGCTTAAAATATGGGTGTTGACAAGTGGGTTTGAGCCCGGAAATCACTCAAGAATGAATGAGCCGTGAATTGCTAGTTATGTTATTGCGCTTTAATATGCAAATTAACAATACCTTTGACTAACAAATAAATCTACTCAGATTGAGAGAGATACATTTACGACCTCAACTTCTCCAGCCTTGGCATAAATGCGTGACCGTACCAATTATTTCTAAAGAGTATTTATTTCAACTATTGGAGAAACACGACCATCCAAGGCCAATTGATTATGAGCACTAGCGTTATAAGCAATTGATTAATTTGTATGAATTACAAGGCCAATTGTCAATAACAACACAAATTCGTAATGCTACAATACAACACCATTGATCATAGATTCATAGAGACTGGGGGGTGGGGGCGGGGGTCATGACCATTTCTCCCATATTTACCATGGTAAGAATCTGTTAAGCTACAAAGAAAAATTTGAACAAGAAAAATGGGTATCATGAATATGAATGATCTTCAGTATGATAAGCAGCAATACACAGGGATACACAATCAGCAAATCTCTTTCTCTCTCTAATCGAGCACGCGTGAACTCACTTCTCAACATGTGAAGTATAAAAGCGTTAAGCATACCAGAATGCATTAGATGGCCTCACCGTTCTACAGCATTAGAAGCTGGAGAGGCAGTGCTGTCATTAAAAAATCTGACATGACATAGCGTCCCACCAGCTTCATCAGCAAACATGATCTTCCTCTCCTCCTTGGGGAAACTATCTTTTAAAGAGGATGTGCTGTCTGGCGTCATTTTCTAACAATTAAGACAATGAATTTGAATCAGGAGATGTCCTAAGTCAATAATATTTCTAGTTTGTAACCTACCAAGAAGTCATCTTTTTTGTACTTTCTTTGGGAAACAAGATTTCACAAGTGTGTTTGTGATTAATTGCTTTTACTAGAACATCGTATAAAGACTTATTCTCCATCAAACCATGACTTTCAGAAAATATGATGGAAGTCGTAAACATGAGAATTACAGAGCAGACTGACCATTATTTTACAAAACCGGTTGCAGTCTCTGGCCATCATAGACATCCACTTTTTAGCTGTTTCTTCAGCTTTTATAGCATTATTAATGGCTGATTTTACCTGTCAAGAAGAAAGAAACATATCTAAGCTGCTTGGGATTCTACATTGATTGGCATGCTAATGTAGATAATGTATTTTCAGAAATCAAAAGCATGAATGCCAACCAGAAGATCAATAAGCTATCAAGAACTTGTAATAACTATCATAGTATTGGCTTGTGCACATTTATGTACTTGCATATCCAGCTTTAATAATCATAACATCAAGATGAATTAGTGGCCTTAATAATTAAATCAAACTGGTCAACTGCTAAATTATAGAATCAAAAGCTAAAAGACACTTGGCAAATATTAGTGGTCAACTGCATTTATCCAGTATCATAAAATGCATACAAAGAAGTTATGTGGACACTACATCTCTAATCTCTAATCTTAGCTCAAGACAAGCAAAAACAGATACCCTTTCTAGATGGGTGCAGCATTTTCTGCATTGAGCACATAAGAGGCCAACTTTACATAGAAGTTTATTTAACTGGAACACAGAGGACACAGCCCAGGAATTACAATCAAAAAATTGGGAGAACTTTTGTAAAGGCAACACAAGGTAGCCAGACTTCTAAGATAGTCAGGACTATATGTGAACTTTAGAGTAGCTTCTTCAAGAACAGGAAGTAAGATGAAGCTTGGAGGCAAAATAAAGTTCCATAAGACTGTATGGTTATGGTCGTTGAAAAAGATGATAATCAAAGATTTTTAATAAGTCAAATAGTAGTTGCTAAAATTGAGAGTGACAGCATGGCTCTCTTCAAGACATTACCAGATTACCATGATCATCCAAGGTCGACATACTGCTAAGTGCAGCAATAGTTGCTGCTGAGTATCATCGTGAATTTCTCTAACTAAAGTCATGCTTCTGTGGAGTGTACGAATTTTTTTGATAAAACCTAATACTATATTTGAAAACCTACATTATACGTACCTCATCTGCATCATTTTTTAAGGAAGCACTGCGGTATGCTTCAAAAAGCAATTTTTGTTCCACAATGTCCTTCATCGACTTCAACTCATTCATCAGTTTTAGTGCAACAGACTCCATGTCATGCATCTGTCTCTGTGAGAATGCAACAGCACTTTCAGAACAGCCTTGAACAGAGGTACAGCCGGTACTAAGATTAGGTAAAGTACGTGAGAAACGAGGTCCCTCAAGGTTGCCTTTGGCTATCTGTGATCTCTTGCTGATGCGTCTGGGACATACGACGAATTTCCGCTGGCTAACCTGTCCGGACAATTTTTGATTCACAGTTTTTTTTTCGTCCTGAACCTCTGATCTCAGAGATGAAGGCTTCTTTCCAGTCTGATCATCAAAGAGCTTCTCCTTGCATTCATAATCAACTGCAAACATTGAATGGGATGGTCAAGAAATATATCAGAAAAAAGTAAATTAGAAGACAACATAGAAGCACAAGTAAGTCAAAGATATTCTTGCACTATGACAAGAAAGGAACTTGTGAAATTTCACATTCAGGAATCTGTTTTCTCATAGAAACAATAGAGAAGTGTAACATGAAAGAATCTGTTTCAAGTGATATTTTATTAACACTAGCTTCATCTTTAAAGGTTAATGAAAAGAGTAGGGTCCTTTAAAGATACAGCGATGAGACAAGGGGGAGTGGGAAAAAGCCATCATACACATGGTTAGAGAAACTCAAACTAGTTTACTTACTACTTTGATCAGCATCAATCTCGATTTCGACAGAATTCATAGCCAAACACAACCGCTCTTGAGAAGATGGAGACAAGGCCTGTCGATAAAGACTAATTAAATTTCAGATGCTCTAAACAAGATTGTATAACTAAAATATCATGCAGAAAAATATAGTTACCTTACGGGTGGAAAAGAGCCTTTCAGGAAACTGGTGTTGCTCTGGTTTTGAAATTGCGTCAGCATTATCACAAGTTCTGTCATCTAAAGAATACTCATTTTCTGTACAAGTTATTGAAGATTCTGAATTCTGCTTGTCCAGAGGTTTCAATAACTCATCTTCAGTTTGAACTTCAGAATCAAAGTCATTCCCCATAACAGTACCAAAGGAAGATGTTGAAAGTTGCTCCTCATCAGCAATAGTATCTTTCAATGAAATGGGATTTTCCTTAGTATATGAGGTTGTAATGGAACCTGGGTTGGAGCCATAGTTCTTGCCAGGGCTACTCAGAGAGTCGTTTAGCTCATAGAGAAGATATGCCTCAGCTTTACCCTCAAATAGGACAATGTTAGATCCCCGAGGAGGTGTGATGCAACCATCAATAGCCATATCAGGAACCTGACAGCTAGAACTACATTCATCGGGCATATCTTTGACAACCGAAGAACTACTAGAATGACAATACACATCTGCATCTGTATCATCAGAAAACAAAGTTACCAGAGAATCTGGATTCTCTTTTGCCTTCGTGATTTCTGCTAGTGTAGCACCCAGCGACTCCTTGCATTCAGATTCAAGAGTTTCCAACCTGATGTTCCCTTCATTCTGAGGGAAAATAATGGAAACAGGTTCAACATCCTCCAAATGATCATAAGACATCTCATTAGTTAGACACTCTTCATATCTGTTGACATAAGATAATGGTTCTCTGTCATGTTCAGGTAAAACTGTCATCTGAACAGGATTTACTACCTTATTATGACCAGTAGATGAGGCAAAAGGCATTTCATTGTGGCTTCCTAACAGCTCAGCATCTGGAGCCTCAACTTTGACACGAATAAGTGGAGCTAGTTCATCACCAGCTTGCTCGGAACCTTCAGACACCAAATTCTTTTCAGATTTAATAGCTACTTTAATGGTTGCAGAGGAAATAGCACTTGGATTCAGGCATCTCCTTTTAGCCCGTGTGGCCTTTGAATGCTTTGATTTCAAATTGATAAGAGGCTCATTAAGATCAGATTCATCTTCCACAGGTTTCTCATCAGTGAGAACAGAATTCCTTCTTTTTGTCAATAACCGGTTCTTAAGCTGTGATAATGTGGTGGCATCACTCACACCACTGTCTGAATCCCCATCAGCTCTAGGAGCACTATCACTAGGTTCAGGTTTTATTTCGCATAATGTCCTAGGAGCCACCACAAAACAGGAACTTCTGTGTTTCACTGGTTTATAATCCAACAGCAAACCTGAAGGAGGCTGTCTCTTGGCATCTACATCTTCACTGTCATAGACATCCTTTAAAATTTTGGTTCGAGTCACTGGCCTTCCATTGGCATTGGTATTGCAAACTTTTATCACCAACCCTTCCCTAATAGTTTGGATAAAATGCTTAACACTGCAATTCCTCAACTCCATTATTGCAGGAAAAAATCAACAAATGTTTCCTCTTTTATCTTGCATATAAAGGGGAGCAGCAAAACTACATCAGACAACAAAACAAATGAAGCCAATTCAATAACAATTTGAAAAAAAATCAGCTATAGAATATGTCGGTAGGGTAGAGCAAGATGGGATGTTTTGAAGGACAATAGAAATCTAGTTTTATTTATCTAAAAATTGAAAACTAGCTTATTCTTTAGCAAACTTTTAAATCAAGCAATATATGGTATCATTGAGGAGAGACTGGCATCTAAGTTCAAAAAAACAATGTAATAGCGGAAATACTAATGATTGCACCGTTGTGGCATTAACTAAACTTATATGCTATCAGTTGGAAGAAAAATCACATAAACCTGATCCAGGCAATCAAATTGGGGAAAAGCTATATACCTAATTGACATCTCCCACCACGCACTAGACCCAATTTGGAAGAAAAACATTGCAAAATCAAAATAGCTAGCATGGAAGCTCTTGAAAACGTAACTGATTAAATCAAATCAGTAAACCATAGTAACCAAAACAGCCCATCAATTTTAAGCCACAGCAGAGCAAATATCAGCTAATTAGAAATTACAAAAAAAAAATATACAAGTTCGACCGCCTAACAGTTCAGATCTGGCGCAGAACAACATATAGGCTTTTCAATTCAGATGCGTATCACCCAATATGAAATGACATGCAAAGAGTTTTCGGATGTGAGCCGAAACCCTTAAGATTTCCGGTGAAACCTAACGGAATGAGTAAACTTTAAAATGACAGACACAAATGAAAGGATAAGCAGATCTCGTCCAGAAGAGTGTACCTGAGGTGGCCTGGTTCTGAAGCTGCAACAGTCACAGCGAGAGGGGGGGAGAGAGAGATGCTAGTGAAAAAGAGTGTGCCGGAGTATTATATATGTAGGCCCCGTTTGGTAGGGATCACGAGATAGATAAGGTAAGATGGGCTTTAAGATTAAAATTTACTGTTGAGAAAAGATAATGATTTAATGTTGTTGTTTGGTAGGTGAGATAAAAATTTAGATAAAAATAAGTATGGTGTTTGTTATGTTAGATTATATTATGGATAAGATGTAAAATGACCATTTTGCCCTTATCAAAATATAAATTTATTTATTTATTTATT